>JAOBYE010334429.1:0-21780 GCA_025403585.1 Parazoanthus swiftii | reverse complement strand
TAGAACTGACTGGCTCTGATCCATAAGCAGGGCCAGTCCGGCCAGAACCAGTTCTGATAGTTGAACAGTAGAACTGACTGGCTCTGATCCATAAGCAGGGCCAGTCCGGCCAGAACCAGTTCTGATAGTTGAACAGTAGAACTGAGCGGCTCTGATCCATGAGCAGGACCATTCTGGTCAGAACCAGCTCTGAGAACTCGTGCGTTCCATTTAGTAACTGACTGGTTGGACCGGCCTGACCGGACAAATGGAAAGCGACTTAAGGCGTTAACGAGTAAAATGACCAAGACAATAATGACAACAAAGAAAGCAACCGCAACAGCAACAATGACGACGGCGACAACAACAACAATAAAACAAAAAGGCCCAGTGTCCTTACTTTGTTGTATTTCTTATTAAGACTTTCCATTTCCCTCAGATACTTCTTGTGTTCTCTAACATACATCTGAAATATACACATATACATAGTATTCAAAAATAAGGCCCACTCCAACACTGAATATCTTGGGCGCCGTACCCAAAGCTAATGATGTAACGCCAAACAATTAGCATAAGGTTTGGCGCACAAGTAGTTTCACTGGCAAAAACTTACAATATGAACATCAAAACTTGCGATTCAAGCCGAATGAACAAATCTATCTCTTGGCAACAAATTCTTGCAACTTTTTACAACACGATATATGTTTCTTGTCAAAGACTGATTTAGTGGAAGTATACATTCTTCAACTTGCCCCCTTCATTCGTCCTTTTCCCTTTTACCTCAGTCTCCCAGACCTTCTTATCAAAGACTGAGTTGTTGAGAGAATATATTTAAGTTTGCCCCTTTACGCGTCCTCTCTTTTACCTCAACACCTTCCACGGAGGTGAAATACTAAAGCTTATGCCTGCTCAATCAGTACCAAATTAAACAAAAATCGAACCAACAATAAGAAGAAATAACCTTTTCAGTACCCTTCGGTAAAACCTTCTGCCAGCTGTGCTGGTCACATTTTTATTTCAGAAATTGATTGTTTAGAAGTGAGTAGAATTTAGCCCAGTAAAGAAACACGTGATTCGGCTCTTATAAAGTATCCTTAGGGTCAAAAATGTCCTTGAGCAAACTGCTCCAGAAAGCTAAAACATTATCGCCGTGTAGCTAAATCGTAATGAAGTGCATCAAAAATTAAAAAGATAATATACATAATATTAACATTAGTCACATCGCAATAAACAAACCCGGTCTTTCTTGAGTTCGTCCAGGGTTATTGGATGAAACTTTGTTTCTTCTGCCAAGGAATGATGGACAATGATTATTTTACAAAAATTGCTGAAGGTGGAGAACACGCGATTAGATCTCAAATTTTTCTTTCAACTAGAAAAAAATCTCAATTGTATTCGTACCAAACCGTACCATACCGTATCATATCATATCATACCGTAAGCTATCCTATCCTATTCTATTATGTCCCGTATCCTATCCTATCTTGTCCTATTCCGCCATCCTATTCTGTCATATCCTACTCTCACCTGTTCTGTCTTATCCCATCATATTTCATCCTATCCTATCCTAACCTATTCTATCCTATCTCATTATGTCAGTATCATTTCGCACACTATCCGTTCCTATCCTATCCCATCGTATCCTACTGGTCATATCCTATCTTATCCTATCCCATTTTATCTTATCCTTGTCATGTCCTATCCTACCCTATCCTTATCCTATCTTATCCTATCATATCCTAGATCCTATCCTATCCTATCCTATCCTATCTTTCCCATCTTATCTTATCCTATCCTATCCTTTCCTATTCTATCAAATCATATCACATCAAATTCTATCCTATACCCTATCCTATCCTATTATATTTCCCAAGTATCGTGTAGCAATAAATAGGATGAAAAAAGACGACACCCTACGTTTTCGAGGCACATTGTTCTCCTGCACCAGTGAAAGCTCAGAGCCATAGGAATGTTTTCCACCGTTGCTGAAGGAGCTAATCGACTCTCGGGAGTTTCTCGTCCCCGCAATGCTCGAGATGGACGTCATGGAACTGGCTTTAATCTTTGACAGGGCGCTCCCTCTACTGGAAATGCTGTCCTTCTTTGAAGCTGGTGACGATGGTACCCCCATGTCTGGTACGTCCTGAGGCGTCGTTCAGGAATAAACAGATATACAGTTGAACCCCGGTATCTCGAATTGCCGAGGGAAATTGAGGGGTTTCGAGTTACAGAAAGACCAGAAACACTTTATCAAAGAGGTTTTATTCTTATATATAAGTGTAAGGGAACCAAAACGGCAAAATGAAACAAAACAAAAGCATGAAAACCACATGTACTACAAGTTGCTGCTTCTTCAGAGTGTTTAGCGCTAATTCTCACTTTATCACTCAACTTCGAGTTATCGAGGGTAAAATTACAAAGAAAAGGACCTGAAGGGAAGTAAAACTCGCTTCGAGTTTGCGGGGTTTCGAGTTATCACGGTTTCGACTTAAAGGGGTTAAAATTACACTAAAAGTACGAGGCAAATCCACGGCAATCAGTTTTGCTTCGAGTTAGCGGGAAATTCGAGTTACCAAGGGTTCGAGTTATCGGGGTTTAACTGTTCAAAGAATTCCTTCTGAGCGATAGCCCTAAAAAGGAAATGAGCACGCACGAAGAAAAAGAAATCTTTTCTGACCCAATTAGTATCCTTTCGGAACAAATAACTGACCCTGGCGGGATTCGAACCTACGACCTCCGGAATAGATCACCGTTGGTCTACCAACTGAGCTACAATCAGGGGCAAGGCTAAAAAATTCATGTCAAAATTCCAATTTACGAAAGGCATCATTTTTGAAAATTACTAAAGTATGAATTCCATAAGAAGTATTGTTTATCTTAAATGTTCCAAAGAATAAAAGAAAACAAGCAATTTGAAACTTAAGTGCAGGATGGCGCGGATAGAGGTGGACTACGATCCATAAAATTTGAGCTTTCTGTTGTTCCGACAGTGAATAATGGTGCTTGTGATGGGATTATGGTGAATTATAGTGAGTGATGGTGAGTGATGTTTTTGAAAAGAAAATAGCCGTGTATGAGTGAATGATGACGACTGACGGTAAATGATGGTGAATGGTGATCGATGGTGAGTATTAGTTAATATTAGTGAATGATGGTGTATAGTGGTGGGCGACGATGATAGTGGGTGCATGTGACGACTGATAATGGTGTATTACGGTTAATGATGGTGAGCTATGGTGGATGAAGGTGAGTGATGGTTTATGATATCGGCTATTGGAGTATGAGCTATATATATATGTGTACCGTAAAAGTGGTACTGTTTCGTGATTTTAGCCTTGAAACATTTTTTGAGGTGTTCCGCTGTTTCGAATACAAAAAAAATTTTTTTGACGTGTTTCGGTGTTTCGTTTCGCTGTTTCGTGGCTTAGAAATGCCCCCTGACAGGCTGACACTGCCCCCTCGCATTTAAGCTCGACTCTTTGCAAGTACAACTTACCATCTCGTCGATGTCAAAAACTCGCATCTGAGCCGCACGCTTGTCTGCAGCAGACTGGTATTTGATTGGCTCGGAGAGCTCGTCGACGAAATCTACAAAAGACAGTTATATACAGAGAGGTTACGTAGGGCGAGATGTAAAAAGTATTTGCTTTAATTTGCTATACCAACGATGCGACAAATTATAAAAATGGCGGCCAAAACGTACTCTACAATAATACAAGTAACATAGTTGTTTTTCACTTTAAATAACTGGGCTAACTTAAAACACTTCGGCAGTTTGTCAAGACGTAAATCTCTTATTTTGTTAAACACATGGATTTTCAGGACATTTAGCGAATATGCTGAGTTAGTCTGTCACAAAATTCGAAATACAAGTGGCTTGTAGGTGCCAAGACAAGATTTGAAAGTTTTAAGAGATTAAGGTGAGCGGAGATAGTTTTGCTAAGGTTTCCAGAGTTTTGGAGCTGAAGAAAGATTCTAAGAGCATAAGACACTGTTTGGGAATGAAGTTAACACGTTTTGGATGAAGGGAGGATAGTATAGATAAACCTGCACCAGGAACTGGCAAACTGACAAACACTAGTCCAGTTTTGTAATCGTAGCAGCCGCTGATTGCAATGACTGCAGACTCGTTTTCGCAGTGTTAGCCTCGACTTGATGTAAAGTTTATGTGTTGTTGGTCTTCCAGTCGTTCTCGCTGATATTTATACATAAACCACTTTCTAAATCATGCGCAAAGCAACTTCAGCGCTTCAGTTGGCGGGCTTCACGTATTGGAAACGTGGTACATGGTGTTAAGAAAAAAAACAAGATCGATTGTTTTCGATAGAAGGGAAAAGATAAAACCTTAAATATGTCACAGAATGATGTAAACAGGGGTTGTGACCACCAGCAAAACCGTTACTTTGCTCTGCGCATGATTGAGAAAGTGGCTTATATTAAACACCAAGTCGAGGTTAACGATGTGGAAATGAGCCTGTGGTCATTGTAATAAGCGGTAACTGGAAATACAAAACTGGACTATTTTAATGTTACCTTGGCAGGTCTCCGGTACGTATGTTCTCAAAGTGAACTTGCAGAACAAGGAGGACAGAGGTAGCGGGCTGTTGGACTCTGTTCGCAGCGGAATATGGCGATAACCTTAAATTATGGGATGTACCAAAAACACAGTGTTAAACATAACATCTCAGTGGAACGACATTAACTAAGATAATTATTCGGGTCATTTCGGTTGGAATGGCAAAAGAGAAATACGTCTGAGGGTTCCCATCTTTTCCAAAAAATTCCCAGTCTAACAACCTGAACCATTTGAATATCCAACAGAAAATTCTGGTTTTTCCTTGCAAACGGCAAACAGCTTAATTAAATGTCGCCTGTCTTGATTTACTTACCTGCCTGCAGTCCCTCCAGAGGTAGAACTCGTTGGGCAATCAGTCGGTCATTGTCATCCAATACAGCAAACCGCAGCAGCACAAGCTCAGGGAACACAATCTGCCAATGGAGCAACAACACGCCTCGTAAGATAAAACTGGCTCACAGTTTTTAAAAATTCTATAATTAATAAGAAAGGTCTTCGCAAAAACTGAAGTTTCAATTCAAGTTCTTGGACAACGGAAACTCCTCTAACAACCGTCTTGCGTCACTTCGGTTGACCGCAAAAGTCAGAGTCAAGCAAATACCTATAATAATACTCACCATTCTGAACACAAACTCATCTTCTTCATACACAGGGTTCATCCCGTTACTCTGTACGAGCTTTGTTCTGTATTTCTTTCTAGTTGTGTCCGTTGGAAGCCCATACATGTCCACCTCCACGCATGTTGACACTTTCTTGTCAGACAAAAACTGTCCAGAGATCACCTTCACGCAAGATTCAGTCGGAACAAAGTTAGAACTGATCCAGGTCTTAAAATACTCTATTAACTTAACATAAGCTATTTCAACTCTTATATGTTTATACAGTATTTTTCTCCCTTGACCTTTTAAGCCAAGTGCTATTTTTTGTGTCTATCGCATTTCTTGTATTTTTAACAAAAAACTGCAAAAAACTATAGTTAAAAACGTCGTTATTGTTTTTTAATGAGACAACTACTCTACGAGACACATCGGGCCGTCTGCAAATGAAGTAAACCTGTTTTTGAGAAATAACTCAACACATTTTCTTTCTCAACATTAAGATGTTCTTCATAGGAACGCACCTCAACGGAAACATAGGCAGCGATGGTGTTTTCAATCATGCACTCCGTAAATGGGTCAAGATGGCGGTCGGTTCTCCTCAATAGATCGGGTTTTAGGAGGTACCTGGAGTAACGAGACAGAAGAACAACTCAAAATTACGCGAGGCAACTTTCTCTGCAACCTGCCATGGATGCAGCAATGCTGTCGATAGTAGATGTCTGACGTCCGCAACTCTTTCCTTAACTCACAACGCAATTCATTATTTGTCGGAGATAAAATGTCAACACTCAGTTTTGATTGTCTCATTCTTCCATTTGCGCCAGAAATGCGACAGTACGTTTCAAAGCAGGTAAGTAAGGGCATGTAACACGCTGCAGCTGACTTCGCAGTTTTTCGCTGCGTTGCAAGTAACAGAGACGGTGTGTTACACGCGCAAGCTCTTCGGCTCTACCTCGGTGTAAGAACCGACGACTTACGTCATCCATTCTGACTAACGTCAGACCTGGTTCTGCAGTCGAGAAGGCACAATATTGATCAGTTGCACTCTTCCACTCATAGATAAGAAAATATGCTTTAGTTATGGGAGTTAAATTAAACATTTCAGGTCAATATACCTGACGTTAACCAGACGTCGAGCACGTTAATGACGTCAGTTCACCTCCCATAATTGAAGTAAATTTTGTAGAGTATGCGTGTAAGTAAGCACGGCTGTAGAGAGGGTTCATTGCTCACACTGTAACATTATTCGTGTGCCTCTCAGGGAACCCTATGACGTCAGTCCTGAGGTTTTTACACTGAGGTGAGCCCATTCTGCAACTTGCATCGCGTGCGTAACAGGGCCTTAAGTATTACTATTATTAATATTAAGTGTGCTAGTTAGCACTGACTTCTGCATCCTGCTGAGGACTTCTCTGTGTCTTTATTATTATTATCATTATCATTATTATTATCATCATCATCATTATTTTTAATATTATTATTACTAGTTTACCATAAAAACAAACGCAAGACAATGTCATATCCACTCACCCAACTATTATTATTATTATTATTATTATTATTATTATTATTATTATTATTATTAGCATTATCATTATCATTATTATTATCATCATCATCATCATTATTATTATTATTATTATTATTATTATTATTATTACTAGTTTACCAACAAAAACAAACGCAAGACAATGTCATATCCACTCACCCAACTCTGCCATTGTAATCAAACTTTCCATAGTTCAGTTGCATTGGTACATCTGCAAAGCCATGGGACATAACTTAAATTTGTATTTTCAATTGCAAGATATACTTATTAAAAATCACTGGCCTAAAGATATTTTGAAATTTTAAGTTGAAAACACGAAGCAAACTGCAATGAATTAGATACTGTGGAGCGAAGGTTCTCTTTTTTCGCTTCTACACTACAACCGTACTTTGACCTACAAATGCAGTTTTCTTCTAGTTTCGCCATGCAGGTATTATTTGGTCGCACAATTTCCCGAAAAAAAACACTTTATTTGGATAAAACTCGTCGGATCGCGCGCCGGCACAGTTTTTTGCCTTGAACCAGCAACACTGACGACCTTCACAAAAAGCGACGTTTTAGGACAAACTGTATAAAAAGCTAGTATGCGAGGGCATACATGAGCCCTTTACTGAAATAGGGGTACTTAGAGGCCCTCAGTGACTTAAAACGATTGGTAAAGAGCACGTAAAGAAGTATTAAACACATTTGTTCTATACTTTTAATAAACCACACCAGTGAGATCGTTTATCTTTGCCACTCCTTCCTTTTTCAGTTCACGGAATAATGCCCGGCAAGGATTGTTACCTGGTGTCTGGAAATTTAGCGACACCATCTGACAGCCAGCGTTCCAAAACACTTGCGGATTGTAATTACTGGAATCCACCCTACTCCCCTTGGGATATATTCTGGACATCTGACGCCGGTTGTATCTGAGTAACGGGACTTAAGGAACACTTTTTACCAGCACGACAACAAGTGTCGTAGATCATTTTAGGTTCTCTATGCAAGTCAACTTTACCGGTCTACAATGGCAGTCCCAAGAACAATCACAAGGCAGTCCCAAGAACAATCACAAGATGTTTTACCTCAACTACCCATGGATGCAAGTAAATACAAATGGTGCGGTTTGATCAAAATTTTGTAAACGTTAGACTGTAAAAAACTTTATAATTAGGTTTTGACCGACTGCCAATAAGTACGCTCTTTGATACTAGTTGGATTGCCTCATCTTATACCATTACGTGGGAAAGTTCGTAAATAATGAGTTCCTTTCTCTTAGCAAAATGGTACTAAACTAACAGTTTTTGTTTCTTTTATTTCGTTTTGTACGCTTCGCCAAGAAAAACAAGAATACAATAATATTTCATATCTAATCTACAGATGTCTCTTGGAACAAGGATACTTAATGAATTCCGTCGGGTTTGCTTTTAGCAATCCAAATCCAGTCGATTCGTTGAATGAAGACATATGATGAGCTAAATTCTTTTCTGTGAAGACAGAAATTGCACGTGTTAGGAAAATGAGACCACAAACAGAGCAGAGCAGAGCAACGAGAACTGATAAAGACCTTAGTCCTGTTTTTAACTTACTTTCTGCCTCTTCAAAGCCTGTAAACGAGACGGGATGTATGTAGTTGACCAGAGCGGAAAGCATCGGATGAATGCTGCCTGTTGTGGTGGAGTGGTGAGTGTAAACCTGTAGGATATCCGCCATGTCATCTGGGGTCAGACTTACAGCACGTGATGTCTACCGAACAAACAAAACTAGTTTTTAAAAAAGGATTGCTATTTCACAGCGTCAACTTTCTACTTTCATCCTTTCCATCACTAATTGCATTTGAAAAAAGAAAGGTAAATTTGACTTTGATTGTCTTGTTTGTTAGTTTGTTAGTTTAAGAGTTCGTGTAATAACTAACTCAGTTCATGTTGGCTAGTAAATCGATAGCTAACGACAAGCGATATAGTTTGACCGTTTGTCGAGTTCGAATCTCCTGTGCCGCCTTCTTAAAATGTGATGTAAATTGGTTGCAGCACCAGCCGCTTTCTCGTCCCAACCAATGTACGTTACAATTCAAAACGGCGATAAGCGGTGGAATTCAAACTCAAAAAACTGTCAAATTAAACTGCTTGGCATTACCTTTGTGAGCTTGTAACTGGCAACACAAACTAACGTAGGGCTTAACTGCAAGTTAAATTTAAGAGCAAATGTGTTTTCACCTAGGGAATCCCCACCTTTACTAAACGTCAAGAAACTGTTTTCTGTAGATTTCTGGAGTGGTAAAAACAAACAAAGTGTGACAAATAGCTAGAGTTTACCTTTTTCATCAACATGTGTTGTCGAACAGAAGAACCGAACCTCGACTTATCACTAGTATCTCTTTTGCTTTTGAATCCTTCGCCTAAAACGTCTCTTTCCTCACTTTCATCCGAGTTTGACTCCATACTCTGGGTACTCGCATTGCTTTCCTTTCTTGAGGAAACAGTGTGCTCACTCGTTGTTGAATCCTTCCTTTCCGAATAAGATATCGATGATGAAGTGGCGTTAGCACGACTTCTGAAATTTTCAGTCTTTGAATTACTATTTCCTGACGAGTTTCTATGTTCTGAGCAGTAGCCATTTACTGCAGTGGTTGTCTTTTCACTGAAATTGTCCTCGATGCCATCAAGGTCACCTTTATTTTCAACTTCTCCACTTTCACTTGATTCGCTGGTTTCTTTGATGGACTCTAATGTACTATTATTGTTTTTGTTGTCTCTGTTTCGTCGTTGTTCTGACGGCTGTTGGAAATCTGGTGTGTCTTCGCTCTCTACCTTTTCAGCCGGTGTATCGTAGCTGAAAGCCGTGACGGTCAGCGTTGGTTTTTGCATGCTTGATGTGTTTGGAGACTCGGTAACACTGTCGCCCGACCCATCCGATTGATAACTGGACTGACTAAAAGTTGATGCAGTGGAGGTCCTATTGGAATTTGACAACTTCGGTGAGTCCCAACTATTTTGAGATCTTACTGACAATGTATCTTCTGATGAAGCACTGGAAAAAGTCTCTGTACTTTCATCATCCATTTCACAAGCCGAGTCTAATTCACTGTTGCATAAGGCATTACTATCGCCATTTGGAATCCGAGAAACAGCCTCTTTAGTGAACCCATTAAACCCATCACTCATGATTCTGGATATCAAATACGCAGAATATTCCGACAAAGAACCGTACTTCATATCGTGTGAGTTGCTATCCACAGATTCCGCAGCAACGTTTGCCGCTTCCTTAACAAGGTTACATGACAACCTTCGCCCAAACTTGATGATTTTACCTAATTCTTCTTCTGTAAGTAATGACTCTTCAACGTCGAACTTGGAAAGGTCAATTTCTTCAGCTTTGTCCTCATCCACCTCATCGTCTACAAGTGCAGTTTTCTTGTCTTCGCCAGTTGCCTTAATTTGATCAGCCACTTCTGTCGGTTCAAAATCGCTGCAAATTTCGCTGATGTCTGGTAAGAGGAGTTGATATTTCTTTTAGTTTCAGTGAATAGTGTGATCAGCTTACGTAAAATACTAAAAAACAGAATGTTTTCAAAGCTAATTTGTCTCAAAACAACAAAAATGCAAGTAAGGCAGAACATCAGAAACTCCTTGGTTAAAAACAAATTCGGTGATGGCCAACATGGATAAATTTTAAAAATAGCTATCAAAACCCCAGCCAAACTTCTTTGAAGAGCAGAAACAGAAACTATTAACAAAACAAAGCCTTTGAAATTTGACAACTTGTCTGAAGAAACCATATGTCATGTGAGTCAAAAATGCAAAACCTTTCAAAGCAAAAACTGCTGATATAAATTGTATTTGCAAGTACTCATCTTCGTGGAATGCAAACCTGTATAGCATACTTCATTACTTGCTGAAACTTGCAAAGAAAATGTGAACAATGGTAACAACACAGGTTGCAGTTGCGGATGCACGGGGTGTCACTAGGTAGACTAAATGAATATCCTACACAAACGCGCGCGCCCTCCCGCCTCCCATCTCCACTCCAATCTTTAAAACATTTTTAGAATTCGATCAAAATCACACAACAAAATTTTATAGAACTTTTCTTTATGAAAAACCGTCAAAATACAGGACATACCATTTTATTTCAAAGGGATTCAATTTTTCAAATTCTTGGATCACGAAGCTTCAAAATTTCTCTCTACTAGCTTGAGCGTTTGGCTTTCGCAAACATACTATCGCATTTGAAACAAATCCCCTCTGCCCCAGAATAGTAAAATACTTTTACTCACCGAGAAAAGAATCGCCCTCGAGCTCCTGCTCTGGTTTCAGTTTTTTGTTCTTGATAAGAATTTTCCCTCTCAGAGCGTTTGGTGAAGGTAGGCTTCTACCTTCCTCGAGCTGAAAAATTCGTAAGATATCTGTAAAAACAAGCACTCACGTAACACAGCTATTTGATTCCTGCAACAAGGAAATTTGCTATTGTCCGAAGAACTAACCTGTGGGGGGAAAAGTGAAACAATCCTGATGTAAGGGGAGTTATGTTGTCTTTTTCTTCTACTCTTTTCAAGGGAAGACAATTATTGAGGAAGTTCTAACCAGATAAGAAATTAACTTCAATATCACCACCTCACACAAGTATTCATTCTTAGAAAAACCTTTACTTTTCAAACGTGAAAAGCTCGAACTACAGCAAATGGTTAACATCAGCTTGTAGCTTTGAGCTTATTACATTCACTTACAGGATGGCTATCAAGCGGTTTGCCGAGCAACATGTCCCCAAATATTTCGGTACAGTATACGGCCATCTTGTGCTGCTGGTGTTTACTGAGGTGGAGGAAAACAAAAGACAAAAGTGAGGGAATCATCTTGTGATTTATTACTTTCTGAATACTGTTGGTGGAAAGGGATGTGTGTACTTGGGTCACTGATGGAAGGAAGGAACGAAGAAACGAACGAAGGAACGAAGGAACGAAGGAACGAAGGAAGGAAGGAAGGGAAGGGAAGGGAAGGAACGAAGGAAGGAACGAAGGAAGGAACGAAGGAACGAAGGAAGGAAGGAAGGGAAGGGAAGGGAGGAACGAAGGAACGAACGAACGAACGAACGAACGAACGAACGAAGGATAGGAAGGAAGGATAGGAAGGAAGGAAGGAAGAAGGAAGGAAGGAAGGAAGGAAGGAAGGAAGGAAGGAAGGAAGGAAAGAAGGAAGGAAAGAAGGAAGGAAAGAAGGAAGGAAGGAAGGAAGGAAGGAAGGAAGGAAGGAAGGAAGGAAGGAAGGAAGGAAGGAGGGGCTTTGACTACACCATGCTATTACAAAGTACTGAAGATCGCATTTGTTCTAAACTGGAGTACTTGTATTTTTCTTGACATCTTTACTTACCTGCAGTGGTTTTCAAACGAGAGCAGCACTGGATATTGTGATGTAACAAAGGCAGTGTCCCTAATGGCCTCTATAACATCCTGTAGACGCAACCTTCATGTTAGATATTTACCTGTCTTGCCACACCGTTAAGACTACCAATAATTTGTCGAAAATGCTATCAATTTTCATTTGTCGAAACAAAATACGTGTGTGTGCTAGGTTACTCTTTTATCAAAATCTCTTAGTTTTAGATCTTTTTCGCTTAAAATAACACTGCAATGACAGTTTTCGATCGTGGAAATCAAATTATTTCAAAAACAAAAAAGAATTCCAGAAAGAAGTATTGTGTAAATTTGTGTAAACTCCACTGATCGACGCCACAGTTGTTCAATTCGTTTACATGGTACAAACAACAGCACTAAATGTGACTTAAATGAAGTACTGGGAAACCCGTAACAAGGTTAAGCCTTGGAAAACAGTCACTTTAAGAAAAAAGCATGGATTTCTGTTATTCTTCATTTCCAAAGAGAGAAATTTATTTACTCCCAAATAACTATCAACTAAACTTGACTTTAACTTCTTGTAAACAGTAATTAGATAGCGAAAATCACGTTGATGATGATGATAAGAGGATGATAATCATGACTGATGATGATGATGATGAAGATGTTGGTGATGGTGATGGTGGTGGTGATGATGATAATGATGATGATGATAATGATGATGTTGATAATGATGATGACGATGACACCCGCATCGAGTTTAAGCAAACTCACTGCTGAATGACAGCAACTAGTTTTCCCTTAGACGGCACTGGTCAGGTAAGAGGATCAGCATAACCTTGTACTGCTCAACTGTACCTTGAATGCTATATTTGTGCACATCATTTTGCCATGGGTGATCATTGGCTCATCTCCGGGGCCATCCCAGCAGTCCAGTTCGATGCATCTGCGAGCAGAAATCAAACACAAGTGAAATGTTTATTGTTCACTAATCCCAACCATGACAACTGTCACAATACAACTTACTAAACAACATAAATTTTAACCTTTCTGGTTTAAACTAACTCACTAAAATCTTTTTAAATGGATCGTTGGATTGACTTTCAAAAACTGTAATCCTTAAAACTTTTCCACGCAATTATCTTCAAAAGTTCTCGAAATGTTCTAAAACTTTCATCAACTACCATACTTGGTTCTCATGATGTAAGATTTCGGTTCCTTAGTTTTAACTTTATTCAAAGCGATAAACGATCTTTCAGGCTAGAGTTAGGGTTAGGTTAAGAACAATTCCAGGTTTGTTGAGCATCCGTGTCGTGGATGTACTCAAGAGGAAGTACTCGTGGAGGTACTCAACGCAGAACTACGTTGATGCCCTTAATGTAGTTACGGCCAATACAGAACTACTCTTATGCCCTTGATATAGTGATCCTCAAATCAGACCACACAGAACACTTCATAATAAACCCCACTGTGGCCAAGAACAAAAATTTTGAGTCGAGGCCATGCAGAAAGCCCGAAATATAGCTATTGTATAAAAAACGTGGAACTTGATCTCGACTTTAAGATATTGCTTACGGTTACTGGAGCATATTATAAAGTAGTGTATGTACGCCCTTAGAGAAGTTCGACTTGGTAACACACCTGCAGCCCGCCAGCAGGCATTGCCGATACATTTCCACTGAGGATTTCCCACCCCACTGTCGACCTATAAAAAGATTGAAGACTCGTTAAGAATAGGGGTGTTTAAGTTTTTATTCCGACAAAGACTTGATCCTTCTATCACGAACACTCAAAATATAGAGTTTCTTATGGTATGTGGCCGTTTCTGACATTTAAAAACGTCACAGTATGCTTAGAAGTCTTGTAGACTAAAATTGATTTGATTTGATTTATTTATTTACCACAATTTACAAACGTATATTTAAAAAAACAAAACAAAAAAAGACAAACAGATTACAAGGTGGTGAGGAAGCCTAAAGCGAAACCATTAGGCTTATGTTAGTTTAGGTTTCCTCTCTCGTTTAAAGTACAAGGGTATGCTCTTAGATTCAGGGTCAGATTGAGTTAGTATTGTATGAGCATGTTCGCATATGCAATTATTCAATATTTATTGTAGAAGTATTTTATGAGTTTGTTTTTAAACAGGTTGAGTGAAGCAGAGTTAACAACATCATCGTTAAGAGACTTGAATAGTTTTGCACCTTGAAACGATACTGATGATTTGCGAATACTCAGTCTACACAGTGGTGTGTGGAAGATTTTGGCTGATCTTGTGTTGTAGGCATGAATTTGGCTTTCTTTGATAAACATGTTATTAAACGTAAATCAATCAAGTTACATGTACCGCTCAGTGTACTCACCAGCCAAATACGTGTTGTGTGATGAGTTGATAAAGTAATGTGAAAGTGGTTGGTTCATGTCTTGGTAAACATCCAGTTTGCCGGGCATCATCAAAAGGTTATCGTTGCTCAATAAATACCGGGTTAGTCCGTCAACACTGATACGATCTGAAGAGAAATAAACATGGGAAGATCAGAACCAGTACATGATGATACGTTTTCAGGCCTTCCTACGCTGTACCTCGGAATTCCTCAATAAACTAAAAACTGTGAGATTGGTGCCGCACCCCTTGGGGATATACATAAACCCTGCAAAGCAGCAAACGAACAAAGTTCGACGCTAAGTCTAGTAGTGAACGGTGAGAGATTCAGCGTTTGAGTTTATGAATACCGTAAAACCAAACGTTAAAGCCCCCCCCCCGGTTTTAAGCCCCCTCGGATATAAGCCCATCCATTTGCCATTAAATAAATTATTATGGGGCGGATATAAGGCCACCCGGATAAAAGCCCCCCTTGTTTAGAAACCCATTTACTCTATAAGTGCGTTGCTTTTGCGATTCCTTTTAAACATCAAGGTATGGAAAGTTTTGCACTTCATCTTAAAGATTTAGAGTGGATGATCAGTTCCTTAATTGTCACAACCAATCAACTGATTTTACATTGATACTGTAAGGAATAAACATGCATAAGCATGTTAATGAACATGCTGGGAGTGAAAGGGTTAACTGACATGCAACATGAGACACGTGTAAGAAAAATCGAGAAAGAATAATCGAAATATCTTGATTTCTCTTACACTTTTAGAAATATAAACATTGGGGTCTGAACTTCAGCGGAACAGGGCTGGAGTAGCTCACTTTCCGATCCCAGCATACCCTGCAAGCTTATCTCTTGTACAATTCCCGCAGCGCTTACTGAGTCAACGAAATTCAGTCTATGAGAAAATCGCACTTAGAAGATCTTCGTCTTTAACAGATTTCAAGATTGTGTTCAAGTATTGGTCAATTCTTTGAAACTTCATGAATGAAACAAGTTCAAGACAACGGGCGAGTTTGCAAAGTCCTGAAAATCATATGCATCTATGTTTTTTTCAAAATGCGTGAAATAATTTAAGGTTGAACAACCAAGAATCAGTCCTTTTTAAATATTAGAATACGTACTCTTTTGTTTTAGAAGAGCCTCAAAGTTTATAAGAACATTAAGGCTGAGATTTGCCACAAAATTTTAGGAAGATGTGGGCTGTATTAGAAACATCCTCAGACTCGGCCACGTTTTACTAAATTTTATTTTAAAAAAGTGGATTGAGTGTTCAAATGATGATTTGTTTGCAAGTTAACGAGGTTTTCCATTTCCTTCAAATGACACAAATTTAGACAACTGAAATTTTAATTCAAATCAGTATAAGAACATTTCGTCGATAATTTCAGTAAATGACTTCCGTTGATTGTAGAGGCAACTTAACTTGCACAATAGCAGGTTCCAATACGATGCACGTGACCGGAACCCAACTCCGCAAAACACGATAAAAAAAACCCGAAACATTCCCGTCAGATGCCAAGTCCTGACGTTTTAGCAGAAAATCCTAAATTTGAAAATTTCCGGGGAAAGCATGCTCCAGTTTTCTTAGGCCCTAAAAAAAACGTTACACGTTATCTTCAAAAAAGCAAGCCGGACCAAAGAGCTTGAAAGACTTGATGAAAGCCTCATTCCTTTCACTCCCACACCGTATACAAGCAAAAAAAATTTCAGGGCTGATTCCAACTTGGATGGCTACAATCTATTTTAGGAATTGTATGCCGTTGGACGTTGCTGTGCAAGAAAATAATTTTTAAACCTGGTTAGTTAAACAACTTTAAGACATGTTTAAGCGTTGGTGTGAATGGGGTATTAAAGTCTTCCGCCTCCACAACTTCGCATCTTCACATTTTTGAAGAAAATACTTCAAGCCGCCTTGCCTTACCAGAGACGATTGTGTAAAAACCAAATATCCTATCATTTCCCGAAAACCTATCAGTAACAAGCTTTTGTTTTACTTGCCTAGAGGAGTTCAAGTGTTTGGCAATCAATACCGGTGTTTATTTTCGGAATCTCAGAAGTCGAGAATTTTCGGAAACCTTGAAGAACTAATCCAAGTAAAAATTTAGCAAACATCGTAACAACAACAACAGTTCATTACTCTTTTAAACAATATAAATTACTACCCACAATTAGTTAGGCATACTGTTCGAGGCGAGAATAATAGGTTCATAAATTAAATTAAATATACAGAAAAAACCAAAAGAAAAGAGAAAAAAGTACTAATGATACTGAATGACAAAAGTTTGCACGAAGCCTTAAGGCCTGGCTAAACTAGGATACATGTAGCGCGCTACATTGTAGCCGGACTGTCGCCAGCATGTGTCCTAGGGTGGCTAAACATGCAAGCTACAATCGAGCGACATGGGATACATGTAGCGGATACAAGGAATGTTTCTGATGTTTCCCAGAAACATTTTTGTGTCTCGGCTACAAATTTTCTCACGCGCTACAATGTTTCCGAGGTGGCTAAACTGAGAAACATTCAGGATACATGTAGCGCGCTACATTGTCGCTTGCTACATGTATCCAACTATACCGTAAGGTTTGGTGTAAGGCTGGCGTTTCGAGCGTCGGTTTGCTCTGACGAAGGGCTTACGCTCGAAACGTCAGCCTTACGGTACACCAAACCTTACGGCGAAAACATGCCATATCAAGCTTTGCTGAGAAAAACCTCGCCAACGCAGAAAAACAGTTCTTTTAAAAAAACAGTCTTCTATACTAAAATAGATCGTGCAAAAAAAAACACTGAAAGTAATTGTTTAGCCAGAAAATCGATGTCCAAGAAAAAAAGCGTGATTAGCATCAATGGGATAAGTTTAGGTGTAAATAGGAAGAGCCTACCTCTTTGAAGCATATCCCGTGACCTCTCATAATTCCAGATCAATGATAACGCTCTTTCTTTGTTGTAATACGGATAAATAATTTCATTCAGCCTCGGATCTCTCTGCTCTGAATTCAAAAAGTTGACAAACTTGTTGACCCCAAAGTACGGTGCTCTTCCTCCACCCCTGAGGCGAGTTAAGGAAATAAAACACCAGCAATTTAATCAGGTTTAGGAAGCCCGCGCACTCTTATAAAGTAAGGGTTTGCAGGGGACCAACAGTCCCTGTTTACGTTTTTCTTTGCAATTTTCTTTGCCAAGTCGGTGAAAATCGCCAAGATATCAATCACACCAACTGCATGTATCGAAAAGCAATATAAACACTTACATCACTTCAGTAAAAAGCTAAAAATCTACAATATTCACATCAATTATAAAGTTTATAAAATCCACTAAATATTTACATAAATTTAAAATGATTTGAGTCCAAGTTTGTCTTGAATGCAATATCTTTTAAATATTGTTCGGGAGAAAGAGGAAAACTTAAAAACATCTCTGCTGAGCATTTCCCAATTTAGCTCTTCAAGCTGATATCCGTAACGTATGCAGTTGGATCACAATTATAAACACAAGAGCGTGCACTTTCCAGTCGTTTCTCTTCTCTAAAAAACTATGGATCATTTTGCCTTCTTCATTCAATCTGCTGTGTTTTAAATTCGTTTGGGCCCGCCAACAAAAACATTAGCCGGTCCTGCGCATGACTGCGAAAGTAAGTTATATCGCATCCGAAGCCTTTCTTCAAAATAGGCTGATTTGACAGGAAATTTTGTGAAAAGCCTAATAGCTAGATCTTAAAGCATGATGGGAACTCTATAATATTTCTCCAGTTGCCGAGCTGGCTAACACAGTATTGTGCTAATTTTTCAAAATTGCTTAGTTTAGCGATGCTGAGCGTGCAGATCTGTTGAGCACAATCCCGCATGAGCCCCCATTGGACAGCAGGCCGAAAACACTATGCACAATATTCACCCGAGCAGCGTTGAAATTTTCGAGAATGGTTACAATTACGGTCGACAAATTCTTCTAGAATCATTGCACTCAGCACTGGACAAAAACTGTGCAAAAGAAGAGCATGCCATTTAAAATCAATATTCCTCTATTTCGGTATCTACGGAGCAACTAAACAAAATCTTGAGTTTAAAATTCATTGTCCCCCCGAGTATGATTCAGAGTAGCGGATCGAAAATTTGAGGAATTTTTTAAAACCTTTTACGCTTTTGCCAGCATTGATCAGTATAGTTTTTCTAGCATAGATCAGCTTGAACATGACTCTAACTTTCTAAAGAAAACTTTAATGGATGCAACTTATACTTCCTTCCTTGACACCCTCGGGCGGTATAATTGTAAATGTGTACATAAAGTGAAATGAGTCACACAAATGTGCAAAACTTAATTTATTTACGCCAAGCAAGTAAAAACAAGAAAGAAAGCACAAGTAGCCTAAAACAAATAAACAAAAAAATTACTCCTGTACCATTTAATGCATAACTGTTCCATTTCAAGACGAGGACAAACCCTTTGATAAAGTTGGTAGAAGTGCTCAAACGAGAAATCTTTAGGGTCTATCTTTTCATCCTGCAAAATGAAAAAAAGACATTGCTTCAAAAATTAGCATCATAGCATCAACTTTTACAGTATCTTCCTTCTTCCCACCAAGCGAAAGCGCAATGATTTGGCAAGAATGGCTTAAAATGGAGAATCAAAATACTCAATGCAGATACTTGAAATTTAAGTCATTTATTTATACTTAGCAATATTAGCAACAATAACTATGTACTATGAAACAAACCTTTGAAAATGAAAGTTTCAGTGCTTGCAACCCATCCAACACTCTGTCCTCATACTTTACAGCACTCAGACACTTGCAGATACTGCAAGACAGCAGTGGATATAGTGAGTAAATATCAATGGAGGAATGGATATACAACCTGGTTCCAGTTGTTCAAAGAACGGATTGCCCTACACTCATATTTTATATTTATCAGAATCAAAGTTTAATTTTGAACTGAGGCTAAAATATTCTTATGTTTTGGCAATTTAAGTCTCAAAACGTTCGGCTTAAAGTGTTCTTAAATTGCAAGCTGTAAACTACAGTGCAATATGCATACCTGACTTTCAGGGAATGTGTTTTTTAAAAGAATAACGAGCACTGTTTGTGGTTGGTATTTTGTTGCAACAGATGACATATTGTATGAGTATTGTACACAGTTCAATCATAGCCTATATTGAATGACAAAACAAGCTGCGTTGTTTTAATAAGTTCTCGCTGTTTGTATCAGGTCAACTATTTGGTCAAGGTGACCACATGCACAAACACTGCTCGTTTAGAAACAGACCTGTGGAACAACATGTTCTTAACTCAAATTCAGCCTGATTTGTGTTCTTATTATGTTCTTAAGTTTTCTCCATTTCTAGCCTCCACATTCTTATAAAAAAGGTTCTTACAAAAAGAGAATGTGTCTGGCAATTAAATGATTATACAGTGGACAAGTGTTAACTATTAAAGCCATGCACTTCATTCACTGGTCAAGTATTTATTCACTGGATAGCACTATACATTCTCTGGACAAACTGGACCTGTTCAACCAACAATAAAATATATCCTTCAACACACTTTCTGGTTACACGTTTAAAGTATGTGAAGACTGGACCAGTAAGAGAGAGAAAACTGAAGAGAAACTTGCAGCTATACCGGCCGATAAACTCGGAGGCTGACAAGGGGAACTGGATCAGGAAGGGGGAATATACGTCATTTGCAGGTAACAGATTTAATTCGTAACATTGGGAAGATCAATCCAGCAGTGGAGAGAAAATAGAAGTTTAGAAAACTTGCAGCTATACATGTAACTTCAGAAGCCTGCTGGAGAGGAAACTGGATTAGGAGGAGAGTAGATCAGAGTATGTGCCACATAATATAGTACATGTAATGTACATGTAGGACTGACCACAAGATGAGACTACACAGGTGGGGCACTCACGCACTTGTAGATTAAGTTATCTGAAAGTGGGAGGTCTGGGTAAAAAGGGAGGATGGGGCTGGAGGGGTCAAACCTGAGTACTCACACACCAGACTGTACACAGCACTATAATGATATAGATGTGATAAGATAAAGTGCTCTTAAAATCATAGCAAATTTAAAAATTTATAAAACAATATTAAAAGGCTTTAGAAATTTCGAAGTTAAAATGATCCAAACACTTTTGACTATTACCTTACTGGTTAACCCGCCCCTCACCTATGTAGACAGCACTGTTAGCATGGCAGTCTATAAGTACAATGTACAGTATATAAAAATTAAAATAAGCAAATCACCTCTTAACAGTGATCTTGTCTGTCTGTGGATCAATTAGTAGACGGAGCTTGACATACCTGATAAAACAAGAACTTTCTTAGTACTTAAGTCATTGTGATACCAAGCAACCTAACCGACTGTCATGTAAAATCAATAAGAGCTCCCAACAACAAAGACTTTTGAAATGTACCATGAAATCCTAAACTTATCAGTTGCTAAATCCATTGAACAGTTTACATTTTTTTGTATTTTATACCCCTTTCTCTCCCGTTAAGTTTACCATCATCTTCTTTTCACACCATCAATACAAATGAAATTGATTAATTTTACATGTAGGACTTGAAATTGTGGTTGTAAATGTCCTCTTAATTTTGGATAATACCATTCCCAAGAACCTGATTTTTAGACCTTGCTCAGGCAGAATGTCCTCAGCCCCAAGATACTATATACATTAAGAAACTGGTCCTAAAGTCTAGCTATGTCCTTGGCATGAACTTCTACATACTGTTTGAATATTCCTATCATCATACTGCAATTCAGTAATGAGAGGTTGTAAAGCAGCGGTTGCAGGCCATCAATCCACTCCTATATAAAACAAAATGCAATACAACTTGTTAACGTCTAAATTATTTTAATTAGCCCTACAATATAAGATGGCTAATTAAAGTGTCATTAGACAGGGATCGTGTCAACACAAAAGTTATATATTTTTATGCAAATAAATTGTTTTGGAAAATGAAATTTACAAACTTCATTGCATTTACAGAACACGAAGATGGGTGTTTGTTCAGAACAACACCTTAGCAACCAGGCAAAAAGAAACATTCCGAATTTCTGTACCTGTCCCTGAACTGATGAGAGAGGTCAAAGAGAAACGTGAGTATATCTCTTGTTTCACAAATGCACCATAACTTTTAATTTTGATGAATTCTTAGGCAAATAACTACCATTTCCCATGCTCCCTCACCTCAAAAAAAATATTATCAAAATGTAAACACATAGAAGGTTGATATCAGTGGAGGTTCCCATGGCAACTACCACCTACTCCTCCCCTGGTTTAGTGTTAGGGTTAGGTGTTACCGTATATACTTGTGTATAAGTCGAACCCGTGTATAAGTCGAACCCCATTTTTGAAGCCAAAATTGACACTTTTT
>JAOBYE010334318.1:0-15137 GCA_025403585.1 Parazoanthus swiftii | reverse complement strand
ACATGGCTTGTCACTATTTTTTGTAACTCTTATTTAATTACGGATTGCTGAAGGTCTACATATGTAATCGACGAACTAGTATGTCCAGGAATATTTTTCGGATTTTTATTTGCCTATATTTACCGTTCGGTTTGTTACCTTTTAACTCTACCTTATTCGACATAATAAATATCACTATCGATGACATTTATATATAGTTTGGTATAATTTGCAAAGTTTTTAGTTGTTTAGTTCGTTCAGAAAGGCTCAAATATCCGCAAGAAAGCGTCACTTTCTACCCTAGAAGCGAGAGGTGCTATTGGATAAGAATACAATACGATTGCCCTTTGTTACGTAGTAAAGTTTAACATCAACCCAAAATGTAACAAACTTTGATGCAAAATGCAACATCAACCCGAAATCTAACAACTTTTGACGCAAAATGAAACAACTGCTTAACGTGAAATGCAACAACTTTTGACGCAAAATAAAACAACTGCTTAACGCGAAATTTAACAGCTTTTTGACTCAAACTGAAACAACTTTTTGCCGCAAAATGTAACAACGCAAAATGTTTACAATTTTTAAACTGAAAATTAAAAGACGTTTTTACGTAGCAAGGGGTCAGGAACAGCTGTTGCAAGCCAAAAGATTTGTGATAATACCTTCCGATACGAAGAAAAAATTAATACAGGCCAGGGTTTTAGTCAGGGAATTGGGCATCCTAATGTTTACGTCACTGTGGAAAGTAATCACAATGTCAACGTTAAGATTATAAATACGGTAATACGAGTAACAAAAACATGCACTCATCCCGCAACATTGCTGCAAAACGAATTGAACAGAAAGCGAAATCTCTTGTTTATTTTCTTCCTCCGCCATTTCTTTTGTTTTACACGATGAATGATGTTTGAGCGCCTTTGTTATGACTGACACTCTCAACCAATCCGGAGCGCCGGAAGGCAATTTTGTTCCAAAACAAGGTGATGAAACGCGTAGCATTTGGAAATTTTGTTGCAAAAAGTAGAACATACTTCTATTTTCTGCAACACACGTTTACAACTTGCAACACACTTTTTGTTGCGAAACAGGTTTTGTGCAGGGGATGAAAAATGCGCTTCACTGCTGTTCAACTCGTTTTGCATCAATGTTACGAGACGAGTTGCTCGATTTTGTTGCTCGTATTACCATAGCTTAAGCAATTGCTGCAACATTGGAGTTTAATATGAGTGACGTCATAAATAAATTAAATAAATTATTAAAAACCAAACACTGGTTATTAAATTTCTGGTAATCTGATTGGCTCTCAATTCAAGGTCTAAATCCTAGATCCTCTGGTTTGCCCAAATATGAGGACTGACAATTTTATCACCAAATGTTTTCCCTTAAAATGGCCGAAAACTCGGATATAAAGTTCCAGATACTTTTATCCAGTGTTTGATATTTGATAAAAACAATTACTCCACTCATGGTTGTTGGATATGAGCTATCTAAAAGCTCAGATCCAACGCGCGTTTGTGGAATAATTGTTAAATATAGCACGGAGGGCATAATTTGCTATATCCAGTGGATAAATCCCCATCCAGCGGATAAAATTGGTACGTTCTTGATTCTGATTGGATAACGAGCAAATATTATCAACTGAATAGGGACTTATCCGCTGGATAAAGTTATCCACTCTTCGTACAACCGGGCCCAGGAGGTCAAAAGATGTCTAGAAGGTACCTGACGTGAGTAGAGGTATCCAGATGTATAAACATGTGCAGAGTTGTACAGACACTTCAGTTTCAGTTTCAGTATATTAATGCACGCCTAATTAACTTCTGAACACCTCCAGATAAATCTGGCCCAATTACATCCAGAGGTTATTACATTTGGATCTGGTGTCCCAATTTTTGGACATGTCCAGAGGTGTGTACAAATGATCCTGACATTTTTTCGTTTTAATTTAAGCATATTCATTACATAAGCGGCACAGTTTAGTACCACAGCAATCACTGGGCCCATCAGTCTTTTACGGAATAGAACACAAATATATATACCTGGCTGGATTTTGAAAAAGGTACTCTGCCGAAATGGGACAAAATAGGTCTCATTTTCTCTTAAAATCGCCTTACTTCAAACCGCCGTAAGTTCGGTCTGCCTGCTGGAAATTTAATGCACTTTTTTTCAAAAGACAGGGAATTTCAAGATCTTTCATTTGAGTTATATGATTTTTCTTTATCGATTTTACATTGCTCACAATTTTTAGTTGAAACGTTGTACTGTAACGCGATTCGAAGAGCCTTTTCCGGTCAACCTCGGGTTTTGTTGAAAACACACGACTTGCACCTATCGTTTCCGGTCTAAATCGATTAGCAGACATGTAAGCGGCTCTCTGGACTTCGCTTTCTTTAAAAATGTCCAGGATTTTAAGGATATTCGAAGATTTACGAGTTTTACTAGAGCTTATAAAGAGGGCAGTTGGGGAGGGGTCGGGCCGTGATCGCCGCATAATCTTGTCGCGGTCATTAGGCACCTTTTTAAAAAATCAGCCAGATATATAATTATTATTTTGCGCGTGCTGACAGAACTTACTTTAAATCCAGCCAATCAGTTTTCGGAAAATTGTGAGACTGCCAACTTTAGTTTCAATGCTATAGCGTTTATGATTAAGGTTAAGAAGAACCCTCCCCCTGTCCCACGAACGCCAAATAAGCTCGGTCTGATTACATCCAAAAAGTTGTTACATTATGCATTGTTTCATTTCGCGTCAAAACTTAGTTACATTTTGTGTTTAACATTGTTATATTTCGGGTTGATGTTACATTTTGCGTCAAAAGTTGTTATATTTCGGGTTGATGTTACATTTTGCGTCAATCGTTGCGTTTTATAAGTATTAAGCTACTATTACTATTACTATTATTATTATTATTATTATTATTATTATTATTATTTTGCGGCGTAACTCCCCTAACAGGGAAAACCTTACCATCCTTAGACAAACATACATAGTTAGCGCTGTTGTCAATTTTCGTTGTAAGAGCAGAGTCTAACTGCCAAGAAATACAGAGCATAACATTGAAGCGAATTAATGAAGGTTTCATTTACGACTTCTCTGGTATATTATGTAGCCTTTAATCTTCTGGCATTTACGTATACAATTGCTACCTACCTACGCCTTTGTTGTAGTTGCGAACTTCAGGGTTTAGAATTGGCTGATTCTGTTTTCTATATTTGTTTCTGTGCATAAGCAGACACTTGTGTAATCAATCAGAAAACATGCGAGGAAGTGACTACAACTTAATGACCAGAGGACGACGGAATGGCGTACACTACAGAATACACAAGCCAACAACTTGCTTCGATTAGATAATTAACTTCTTAGCGGCTTTTTTGAGTGATACTAAAATATTAAAAGTCTATGGACTAATGTATATTCACAGTCTGTGCAGTAAAGTTTTCAGCAGACAGTCGAAAGGGTATGGTTTTCAAGGTGTGTTTTTTTTCTGAAATTGGATATAGATTTTGACATTTCGGTCTGAATTGGACCAAACTGCGGGATGTAGTGGTGAATATGCCGCCCGAAAGACATTGGCGTGCGCGCACAATTTGGTCTGTAGATGGGTCAAAGTTTCAAGAAACGCCTCGCACACCCCCACTAATAGATGAGAAGGAACCATACGTGTATTGTGTAAGCAAAGATTCTTTAGAACATAGCTGGCAATTTTCGCGCGCTTTTTGCATGGCGCGAGCGTGCACCTATAACTCTAGAAGCTTGAGAAGGACTCGGCCCACTCAAACGCTTCTCCCGTGCTCTCCCAACTTCCCACGTGCATCCATAACTCGATAGACGCACGCTAAGCATAGACCATTTCTTAAATAAACCCCATAATCTATTAGTTTAGGAAGTCTTTTCCATTCAAAATTAATTGATATGCATTGATTTTAAGAGTGATGTTTATCTTAGAAACTGATTTGCTGTATGCACATTCTATACTGAAAAAAGATAAATCAATTATCCAAATGTTGGCCGAGGTTCGTGTATATTTTCAGTTTGCAAATCCAGCCTAAGTTTGTTTAATTTGTTCTGAAGTTTATACGTAATAAACATTGCTAAAGATTTAACAAAGGACTATACGTCGGGCCATGATGTTCTTATAAAGTTTGTTTTTGTAAAAACACGTAAATTTTTGATAGAATCCGTTTATAAAGCTGAGTTTAAAGACATAGATATTGCGTAGAAATTAATTTGTCTCTCTTTTTACTAATATGGTTATAAGGAATCTCTGATCAAGTGTTCGAGTATACTTGCATACAGACTGCGAGCAGTCCCTTCTTTTCCTCGAAATTTAGAGAAAAAAAAATATATGAAAAAGCTGCGAGCGAGTCGGCGGACCGTCGCTTAATGTATATGTTTTCTCGATCAATTCTGAGGAATAAAAACAGACCGCTCTCATACATTTTAACATATATATACTAAACTGACAACAACTCGCACAAAAAGCTTTTTATGTTACCACCTATTAAAATTTTAGTGAAAAACTGTTTAGTTTTGTTCTTAAAACATACATTTTAATTGCTGTGTTTCTGGGCCTATAAGCATGATTGTTCTAAAGTTGTTCCGGCTCAGCATTTAAAAAACTTCTTAAAGATAAACGTCGTTACCCACTTAATCGTAATTTTTAGTTTAACTTCATGAGCCTGGCCGGCTCTCACCGATTATGTGCCGGCTTAGCTTTGCTGAGGAGCAAACAAGCAAGTGAATAGAGCTATTGCTAATGGGAAATTGCTAATGAAACACACAAACGGCAATAGTAGGTTATATGAAAACGAGTTAAAATGTGTATTTTTACTCACGATTAGGTCGGCAGAAAAAGCGCCCCTTTTGATTTCTATTGATGCCATCTGGAGCCAGTCGTTTTAACGATTTTTTGTGTTAGTATAAATAATGAGAGAAAGCACTACTGATTTAACAGTTCAGAGTACTTTAAATCTGTTGCTACCGAGGAGAAAGACTGGAAAACTTTTAGTATGAAATACCTGACGGTTTTTGCTCTATTGGTTGCAATTTTGGTATCAGCGAGTTTAGAAACGGCGGCATACGGCCCTGGAAATTTTGGTCACAATCCAGGCAAACGAACACAGATATCGGTAAGGAAACTATGTTCACAGCACGTTTTTTCAACTTGTGCGTTTATGTTTCAGAAATCTTCAAGATCAAATAAGTTAAATTAGGTCACAAATGTATAAGAGAACGATCAAAACTGACTGATATAAATGCAGAAGGAGGAGAGAAAGTTTGGGAAGGGGAAAATAAACGGGATGAGTAAGCTTGTCGGTGCAAAAAATATTTTTGTATTATGCTGAATTACTGCGGTGGTCTGAGGGATTATTTTTCAAAACCACCCTCCTCCCTCCCTTAAAAGTCAAATGGCCGTTCCTTAAATGATGTTTTGTTTCATAACCTAAAAGTACGATTCTCAGTTCAACGGTAATACTAAAATAAACGGCTCGTTACTAAAACGTTCGCCAGTGTCGCAGTAACGCCCCTAAATATTTGCTGCTCAATCTGTGCCCAGTAACACTGATTGTATTTTTTACTTTGTTGATTGCTGGTGTTATGAACGAAAGCATTTTAACTTTCTATCAACATACAAACTTACAACTTATAAAGTCACAGTAACAGGAAGTGTACTTCCAAGACCGGAGGCGCAGGTGGTGGGGATGGGAGTGTGGTGTATGGCTATTCCAAATTTTAGAGGAACAAAGAAAACAACTCCAGAAATCTCTTGGTTATGAGTAAAATTAAACAGAAATAAGCTGCTCAGGATGTAAGAAAATGGGGTTTTACACGGGAAACATGTCCCTAGACTAGGCCTGAACTCGAAAATCATGAAAAATTACTCTTTTTAAACTCAAAAAGTTGCTAAAATGCTGCCCCCAAAACAATACAATACATTACATTACATTACAATACAATACACTACAATACAATACAATACAAAACATTACAATACAATGCAATACAATACAATATAAAACATTACAATACAATACAATACAATACAATATAAAACATTACAATACAATACGATACAATACAATACAATAAGTTTTCGTTATTACGTACCAATTGTTGCAATATTTAAGAAAGTAAAGAAGGAAAAAAATGGCTCATCCTCGGTGTAAGAACCCACGACTGACGTCACCCAGCCTGACTAACATCATTCTGGGTACACCAGTGGTGAAGGCGATGAATCGCCCCCATAAAATTAGTACGTTGTACTATTCTACTAATGATTGGAAAATATGTTAGTTATGGGAGTTAAACCTAACATTCAGGTCATTATACCTGACGTTAACCAGACCTCCATTACGTTAAAATTGAAGTAAATTTTGTTAAGTATGAAATCAATGTAATCGCCAATCCATTGTGACAAAACGAGGCTTCATTGCTCACACTGTGACATATAAATTTGTGCACCTCTCGGGGAACCCCATAACGTCAGTGGTGAGGTTCTTACACCGAGGTAAACCCAAATAGATTCAAAATATATGTTACAAGTTTGTAAACTAACAAAAATCCCAGTACAAGGAAGCCTCAAGGATGGCATCCACCCGTCTCATTTTTCCGTCTTGGGTCCCTTTCCATGGGAAACGAGGTCGGTTCAACAATTTTGGTTAAACTATGTGATTATTTTGTAACGTTTCAGACGATGGCACGCGATAGCAAGGCGTGTAACACGGCGAGAATCATTTGTGCAAGCCTCCTAAACGGTGATCCTTCTTCTCCGAGGGACTGAAAGCACGGCCATGGATCCTAGGAAACGACAAAACAAGAAAGAGCAATAGCAGATTAGGCCACAATGCAATAGCGATGGGATAGAATAAGATACATGATTACTAAATGCTATATACAGTATACAACTGAAATATGTAGAAGTCTACAATCAGACCAGAGAGTAAGGACTTCAAAGGACTTCAGATGGTTAAGTGGGAAAACGATGCAGACGTAATAAAAAGTTGAAATCAAATAAACAGTTGTAGCAAACAACAAAAAAGAAATGTGTTTGAAGTGTAATTGAATTTTGCTCGCTGTAGTGTAACTAGAAAGTTGTAACGGGCCGACCTTGAAATATACTATTGAAGGGGAAGGGAGGAGAGAGGGGAGAGGAATGTCATGAAAATTAGTTCTTGTACCATGACCACAAGTAAGATCGCAACCTCAACCAATTGCAAGGCAAGACTACAACCACGACCACGATTACAAACACGGCTGCGACCACGACTACGATTATAAACACGACTGCATGCGACCACGATTACGACTACAAATACAACTACAATGCGAGCGAGGAGGTTCGCCAAGGGGGGTCGCTCGTTGCGTTCTATACGAATGATAACTACTCGCAAACTGTTGAAGCTGTGTCCAGTCACCTTAAATGAGCGTATAGATCGTTTCAACGCAAAACAACATCCAAGAAAATAACTGGTATTTTGAAGCAAGTGTTTCGTAGCCCGGATGTTGGACAAGTAATGTTCTAGATTTGTTTAATTGTTATTTATACCTGCGGGTATTATATCTGTACAGCATGTCACAACAAAATGGCGGTCAAAATCGTAGACCTACAAATTAAGCCAGTTTTTTCATTAAAATATTTAGGTGTTTACTCATTTCAACTTTAGTTAACTTAAGTTATCACTTTTACAGTTTTACCAAGATGTAAAACTTTGGTTCTACCAAAGTGTTATATTATTTTTAAAGGATTATACTGTATGAGTCAGACTAGTACAAAATTCAAACTGCTGCACCTCAAGAATGAAAACACTCTTTAACTCTTAATTAGAACCCTTTTATAGAAACTCTAAGACTCAAAATTGCCAAAACTTAAGAACATGCTAAGAACGCTGATGCCAGGCTCAGACAAAGAGAGGAATGTCTATTTATATAAACTATTTTGAAAATAGACCAGAGAACCGCGACTAAAAAAGTCATAAGAGTGACTTTCGTTTGACCCTGAAAAACGCGTTCGCAAATTGTTCATTTTTTGTTTCGCCAACCACAAAACTTAACCAATGGCAGGAAAGCTACGAACGTAAACTCTGTCGTGGATTTCTTTCTCTCTGTCTGTTTGTCCAATAAAATAAAACTACGAACACGAGCATAACAGAAATTGTGCAATTCTTCGTGCTTGCATGCGCTCAGCTCGTCAAGCCAATCAGAATTAAGTTCCCCACGTTCATAGTAGCGCACGCTCCTATTTACCTTCTATTCGCAGCACCAATAAACATCGTTTGAGTTCTGTTCGCGCTTTATTGTAAGAAAAAAGTGCCTTTTAAGACTTGATTTTGGTAAACCAGTAATGCCTAATGGCAACGCACTTGGGTGATAGTGAGTATGAACTGAGTTAGATGATCGAGCCAGCCTTTCAATGAATTTGCACAGGCACAATTCCAAAACACTATCAAGAACATTTTTTAGAACAATTGAGGATAAGATACTGGTATAATCTGAGAACATTTAAGCCCAGCCCGAACTTTACACTATTGTTTTTTATAAGAACAATTTTATAAGAACACGAGCCAGAGCGAGATTGAGCAAAATTTTAGAAAAAGCTAAGAACAAATTGAGGCTGACCTTCTCCAATGTCTTAAAGTCATTTTTAGGAAAACTCCTTCCTACAGCTTTTTTTAGACTGAACTACAGAATAAAACGCACAGTTTCCAATAATATGCTGTTGGGAGATTTGTAGTTTTAACTGCAAATAATGAATCATAATAAAAAAAAGATTAAAATAAAAAAAAAGAATAAACGTGTAAGTTTTGTAAACTTTATACGTTATTATATGTTTTATTAAAAACAGATCAAGATCATTTCAGCCTGAAAATTAGCAAAAATTTAAGAAGAGCCAGCCTCAGTTAGAAACTACTGGTTCTTCTAAAAGAAATAGTGTATTCCATCAAGAAAGAAAACAAAAATATACAGGTGCATAATTAAAAGCTATGGAGAAGTTTTTAATTGAGATTGCACAGCTTGACTCTCTTCTTCCCAATCTGGCATATCTTTAAATGCAACTATTTCATGGGAATTGTTTTTTTTTTGCATGACTGTACGTCTCTGTTATCTGTTTTGCAAACATCAATATTGCCTCATTTATTATGCGCTGACTGAGAAATTCACGGAAACGTGCCTTATTTTTGTGAGAATCGCATCGTTTGCTGTCAGACTAATCAATTTCCCTTAAATTTTTTACCAGCTTTAGATTAAATTATTTTGTCTAAAACATTGCTGAATTCCGCCTTGATTACTTTCTAGGATCATTTATGATGTGAAAGCTACACAAAATTATTATTCATACAATCTATTGCTGTGTATTCCTCGAGAAAACTTGGCGACCAAAATGTGGGGGGATCTTTACCCTCTAAAACTGAGGCCGCTTATACAAAAAACAGAAAGTTTAAAGTACGTATTATTTGTTGAGTCAATCCTTAAAGTTTTAAATAGTTTATCTCGCAATAATTATAAAAATAACCGCTTCAGGCATTTGTCGTGAATCAGTCTCATTACAAAGTGTAGTGGCAACCATGCGGTAGTATCAAGTATATTTGACGGTGATAGATTGAAGCAAATCAAGATAAAACAAAAAAGGTTGGGAGTGTAGTGTCATTTAAAACGAACCCTAAAAATATGTTTAATATCCTATTACTTATACTGCCTACTGGTAGCCAATGTGATAACTTTTTAGCGTCGGAAACAGCAAGATAAAGTTGCCGCGGCTGCGGGAGTAAAAATTTGACAAAAACCGACGGCGTGCCGTCTGGCCGCAAATTAGGGTATAAACTTTCTTTCCTTAATTGTTATAATGTTTTAGCACGCTAATACACTATTCTATTGCTTCACTGCCCCCCCCCCCCCAGTCAGCCGCCAGATCTCATAAAAATTTAGATTCGCTTTTCTTAAAAAGCGTAGTTATAATTACATTTTAGTTTCACTTCACTGTCTATTTTGCTAATGGATAGGAAAGGATTTTCTATTTTCACATACAACTCGGAAAAAGCAATCAAGATTCTGAAATATGATATTTGTTCGATGAAATAGACTGAAACATAACTAAAAAATAAAAGAAGTTTAGATATTAAAAATTTAGTTTTAGGAGAAATATTTTGTTTACATTTCGTCTTACCAGCATTATATAGCTTCAAACTAACAGCGTCCGCAGATCTAAAGAGCATCGCAGATTTTATTTTCACTGAAAATTTTAGTGTGAAATATTGAAAGGCTTCCGAGAAATTAGTGTTTCAAAACGTCAAATTTGTATGACTGGTTGGCAACTTTTGCCATCCAACCATTCATTCCTTTCAAGAACTCGTTACACAAAACATACCTAGATGCCATGCTGTGGTTTTTACTAAATACTATAGCTAGAATATAATCTTTATTTTTGTGGACTCTTTACTTGAAACTTTGAGTTCGATTAATGCTAGACAAGAAAATATGACCAATGATTCGTTTATAATCAGGGCTATTTTAAATAGCTAAAACCGAGACTTGTCACTGAAAAAGAAGTTTCAACCACTATATTGCTGCCTGTGTCAGCTAGACGCATAGTGATATACCGGTATTATTATGAAATGTGCTGCGATGGTTCTATGAGTGTACAATTTAACAAAAGTAAAAAAAATACTGTGTATATTTGTTAAAAATACTTTTTAAATTGTTATAGGCACTAGGAAAATAACGTAAGTTGGCTTAAAGATCCTTTCTCCTCAGTGCCACGCTTCGAAAACTTCCTGTTTTCGCTAACGTTTTTTCTGGAAATTGCCACCCCTTAGCTAATGAGGTAAAGTACGCATCACAAGACATTGGTTGAATTGCTTTCCGTGCTTGGAATTAACGTGAGGTCGATACGTTTCGTGGTGGCTACGAAGCAGAGGACGTGGGAAATATTGCTTCCAACGGTTGTGTGTTAAGAATGGAATAATTATGAACTGTGGGAAAAAACAATTTTACAGAACATTTTTTTGTGTGATCTTAATAAAGATTCAACGAGACAACCAATGTATTTAGTTGGTATAACGAACAAGATTACAATTTCCTATGACTTCCTGTTGTTGATTATTTCAAATAGTGCAAGTTTTAATTCTGCGAACTGTACGTTATTAAACTAACAAACTGCGGTTAGGCTCATCCCGTGAATCAAACGAGTGAAGAGCTCAAGACATATTCAGGCAAGCTTTTAGACGTTTTTTGAACTACTAAGGATATAAGCTAGGTTTCAAAACCAATCCCACATAAAATGCAAACGAAAAATCCATGTGCCTGTCACTTAAAGTTCGAGAGTTTGTACGACTAAAATTCGTGGAATCTCACGAGAAATTAATCTACACTCGTTTGACAACACATTCTGAAAGCTGCGATGACTTTTGCGAATGTAATCAAGACAATTCGAGCTTTTACTTCCCAGAGCGACGCCAACAACTTGAGATTTGACCTTCTACCGTTCTACGCGAAAATACATCGAAGTAAAGTCGAACGCTCCTATTATCATCTCGCGCACACGCAGTCTTTCCGCTGAACAGCAGACAATGCAGTCACAACATCAATCTTGTACGAAATTAAATATGACGTGATTACTCTGTATAACACAGTACAGTACAGCATGCTATATTGAATTAAGTGATAAGTGGAACTAGTGCTGGAAGCAGTAGCAGCTGTAATCACGAAATTAAATAAGTTTTCCTTTGACGGTTAATTGTCGGTATGATTTTAGCCCATCCGATGACTGCCATATTAGATCGTATTGTAAATCAAAAGAAAGTAGATTGCAATTGTTTTGGCATGTGGTAATATTCAAATAAAGATTGTTAAAGTCCATTTGCAACTTTATAAATATTTCATTACTTCAATACTTCGAGAAGTTTAAAAAAATATTCCTATTCAAAAACTGATCGCCAATCATTCGTTTGCCCAGAAAAATAACTGAAGATAGTTATATCATAATAATAGTTTTATCATGTTTAAGAATGAGAGAAACTGCAAGACATGCCTAGGCTAAACTTAAGAATATAAGAATAAAAATCCTTGTCAAAAATCATGCAGTCTTATAGGGAAAAGAGGTGTACTGAGTTATAATGGCAACTTATGGCTGTTTAAGTATTGTAGCCGTCCTGGGAATCTTTATTTTTTAGACAAAACTACTAGATTACAACTTGAGGACTCTCACGTCAAGGGCTTTGGCTTCTTCTGAGTACCTTAGCCATCTCAGTTTGTATTTTATTGTCATGTAAACTCCTATCCACAGGGCCGTAGCAAGCCTTGGAAAACTGGAGGGGCACCGCCAAGAGCTGAAGGTTTGAGCCCTCTATGGGGGGGTCCGGGGGCAAGTTCCCCAGTGAAATTTTGAAAATTATTTTGCCTAAAAACGTGTTTCCTGGATTTTAAACGCCACTTAAAACAAAATCAATGTCTAAAACTAATAAAATATGACAAGTTTTTCTGAAACTTGGAGAAATTGGCTGAGCTTGACACATTTGCTGGGAAAAAACCTGGGGGGGGGCACGAGCCCCCCCCCGGCACCACCCCTTGCTACGGCCCTGATCCATTAGCAAAATAGACAGTGAATCGAAACTAAAATGTAATTATGATTTTACTTTTTTGAGAAACTTTGTACCACGAAAACTTGTATCTTATTTCAAAGATATGTCTGATTTTAAAATTCAAATAACATCTTCGAGATCTCTACACAGCGTTTATGTGTACCAAACAAGCAGATAAACTCACTTTAAGGGTGTTTTAAGCCAACTGAAAAGACTAATATTAATAGTAATGAGGCAAAACTAATTCACTTTCTTTAAGGGCCCCTGCAGTATGTTCTTTTGTTTAACAGTATGTTTTTTCTAATGTATTCTTCCTATTCTCCCTCTCATAAGTACATATTAGCAATAAGCCAATATATGCTATCCAAATAAGATCGCCGTAGGAAATAGGGACCTCCTTTAAAGTCAGATGCAAGTCGCTAAGAGAGTATTTAAGATACGCCTACCTTAAGTTGAAGTTTATTCTGGGAGCAGAAACCAAGAAATACGCGGAAGGAGCTGCACCACGAAATCATGAAAACAAGCGCAGTGTTATTCGGTTGTCTCATTGTGATTGGATCCCTTCACCGTAGCGAGGAGTACCATATCAGCAGATTTTCCGGGAAAAAGCGCCATCTGGAGGGTACCAAAGTAAGAAGTTGTATTACTTTGTACTGGGAATCCACTACCTTCTTTTTGTGAAATCCCAAAATAATACAACAAAAAACGTTCGTATCGATACTATAGCATCATCATTTACTTAAAGACTGTTGTAACATTTTTTTATCGGCCGAGTAGTAGACTAAAACTGGAAACTTTAACGACGACATTTCATGGAAAGTAAACTTTATGAACCTCCCTTTTTTCTAGTTTTTTTGGGGAGGGATCCAAACAATTCTGTTTTGACGTCGATCTACTTGGTTGTTTCATACCTGTTGTTAGAATAACTTTGTTCACGATAAATTGCGCGTATGACCTCAAAACAACAGCGACATAAGTGACGTTTGATTAACTGTTGTTGAACAAAATTTAACAGAATCGTTAACAGGAATCAAAATATGGTCATAGGATGAATTTTACAGTTGTTTTAGTTGCTGTTAAAGCACTAGCTTTAGTCAATATATTACTCAAAATTGTAAATATTTAAAAGAATAAAAAACACTCAGAGCTGAAAAATACGCCAGCGAAGTACTACTTTCTTTTTCCATAAATATTTAAAACTTTAAAAGGGAATGTCTATCGTTTCACTCATGACGTTGCTTTTAAAATCATAATTAACAAATCGTTCCTAGCTGCAGGGCGTCAAATTAAAAGTTCTACAATGGCAACAAATGTGTTCAAGGACTACAGAAACGCACCCCCGTGGTTTCCGCATTTAGACTTTAATCTTACATACGAAAATTTTAAACTGTCACGACTATGAATTCCCAAAAAAGAAACCTTTCATAACCACTAATCAATTAACAATTTGTAGCACAATTTTTCAATTCCTTCACAATAAGCTTCTTTGGATCCGTGCGCCCTATGAAAACTTCACCAGAAAAAGGCAAATGTTTCTTTATGTAAGCCCATTGAATAACTAATGCGATGTAATGAAAGGCATGAAACAAACTTGGCTTATCTGCACATATTTCACTGTCCCAGAATATACTGTCCTTAAATTTTGAGACATATGAAGTAGAAACTGAATTGCCAAAAATTAGTGACACGTCAAATGTCAAACACGTCGAACAAGTTATTTCTTCCATAAGAGGATTGCATGAATTAAAGCGTCAATTTATTTCAGTCCATTTTATGTTATGTACTCTCAACACCCCTTTTTATCGATTAAATTTATGAAATATACCATAATTTTCGGTGAAACTAGAAAAGTCTGAAATTTGAAAACGGGAAGAGCTTTAAGTTTAAAGGAATCGCTTTCTTACTTCTTACAACTAGCTAAACCAGCTGTTTAATCGGTCTTCAACAACTTCAAAACAATGATTTTAGTAATTGGAACCATTTAGAATTGAACTTACGATAACTCTCATTTATGTGCTGCAACCAGATTGTTTCAGGAGCGTGTTTGGTTGAAAAGAAAACTTAAGAGACCAACTTTGACTTCATAATCTCTTCCCTTTCAACTCATTGTTTTGTTTTGAGTTTCTCTGCAGTTTTCTAAATTCCAGCTAATTGGTTGAATTTTAGAAACAAAGAACTTAAATTAAACAAAATGTTTGCAAGATCCTGATAAGCAGTTCATTTTTTTCCCGGCTTTTTCTAAATTAACCTTGAAAATTTTGGTGTGGTTCTTAAGTGCAACTAAAAAATTCATGTGGTATGTTATTTCAGCAACAGCTACAGCAAAGATATTTAAACCTTGAGATCAATTAATTATGGCGAAGTACATCACGTTGGAAGCGTTTTTTTTAGCAAGAAAGCCCTGCTTTTCTGCTGTGGCGAGAAAACTAAATAGGTGGTTAAATCGTCAAAAAGGTTGATATGATATTATTTTTGTCGTAAAAATTGTAGGTGAAAACCAGCGTGTGCGTGGTTGGCCTAGTCGGTTAGATCTGTGACTGCCAATCCAAGGTCCCGGGTTCAATCCCCGGCCCTGCCGA
>JAOBYE010334096.1:0-15138 GCA_025403585.1 Parazoanthus swiftii | reverse complement strand
TTCTAAGTTTTTCTAACCAAAAGTTTTCATATCTAAGTTTTAATTCGTAAATAAGTTTATGCACAAGTTCTTTTGTTGGGCTCTTAAAAGGTTTTGGACTCAGTGAAATGGCAAACTTACGAAAATTATAAAAGTAAGAACTCAAACATTCTATAGCAGTAGTAGTAGTAGTAGTAATAGTAGCAGTAGCAGTAGCAGTAGCAGTAGCAGTAGCAGTAGTAGTAGTAGCAGTAGTAGTAGCAGTAGTAGTAGTAGTAGTAGTAGTAATAGTAGTAATAGTAGTGGTAGTAGTGGTGGCAGTGGTAGTAGTGGTAGTGATAGTTATAGTTATGGTGGTAGCAGTAGTTGTAGTGATACTACGTGGTAGTAGTAATGTTATTTGTACAGATAATGGTAGGGTAATGATAGTGTTAATACACGTTTTTTCTTTACAAATAGTGCTATTCAGTACTTAAAAGAGTTTTTACAGTTATAGGGTTCTTCCTTTATCACCCATAAATGATATTGAAACACTAAGCAAATGATTCGTAAGACCTTTATGTTACAGTGGTTGAGAGCTGAAGCAACGAGGACGGCAACGCCAAACGGAGCGGCACAACTCACAAAAGGACCAATAATACCTTCTATGATTTCGTCACCATTTTGGTTGTTGGTCAATGAAACTCTTATATGTTTTCCGTTGTACCTCGGATTTTTAGAAATAAGATCTTTTCAAGAGTTATTGACAACGAAGTTACAACATCGAAACAGGAAGATTATAGGTGAAAGCTAAAACGTCTGTAAAACGATTTCAAAACTCCATACAAATCCTAATGTCTAAACGTTTAGTTAAGACTTAATTCTGTATAAAACACTTTACAATTTGATTACGAAAGTTACATGCTTCATCTGTTCTTCTTGTTTTGAAGATGTTTTCAATTGCAGAGGTGCTGCAAATGTTATAAAGGACAATTTCTTAAACACTTGCAGAGATTATAGTCGCGACTGCTCCCGTTCAAGTTGGCGACAAAAACCACGAATGGGTTTACTACTTAGTACAAGAGCCGTGCACAAGGATGTACTGAGCTGGTCCCCTTTTCTTAGGTAGTCTTCAAAACTGAACATCGAAAGCTCGGTTTTTGGATTAACGTTCGTTGCGGTAAAGCCAAGATTTCTAATATTTTCAGTTATACGCCATCACACATAAGCAATAGGGCTAGGCCATTTGCAGCCACAAAAAATTTCCAAAGTTGTGCTAACAGTACCTTCTTTGGAAGAGTCAACAGAAGTTTCACTTGACGGGCAGGACGCTCGCCTCTCTCTCAGCCTCTGTGGCACTCCCAAGTGCCCCCTCTGGGAGGAATCTAACAAATGGCTATCGTCCTTGGTAGCAGCTGCCGAGCACTCCGCACTTTTTGTTGGGATCTGTGGTGCTACATTCCCGTTAACCTTTTTGGGTGTCTTCTCGTGTCTACTTTTGCTGTTATCTAAACCACCTTTGTTCCCTTGTCCTTGTTTAACAGATGCGTCATGTGACTTGGCATAACATTCTAGCTCTCTCCTACGGGCTAGCACAGACACTTGGTGTTCATTTTTCATTTTACTTGGAATGGCATGTCCTTGATGAGACACTTGTTCTTTTTTCTCAATGGCTTGCTCCGAAACGCGGTATGAACATGCTCGAGAAAGATCTAGTATCTTTGGTTGTTCGTCATGGACAAAAATTTTCACTACGATTTCGTCAGAACTCCACGCAGTTTCCTTGGAATTCATTGGAGGATGTAAAGGGAGACTTGCTGAAGATGGGTTCTCTTTACCAGCTGCTAAGCTGTCAGTTCGTTGTGGGACTGGTGGTGGGGTGATTGATCTCTTCCGCAGAACGCTTGAACTGTCTGCAGCATTTGAAGTACTTGACAACATTGAACTTGAAATATCTTGCTGTCGGCTTCGGGAGGAAGGCGTAAGATTTTTCTGCGGACCATCAAAATTCTTGTTGAGTAGTTTTTTGGTTTGGTCATAATCTTTCTTACCTTGGCGCTGAAAAGCCATCGGTTCTGCACGAACGATATTTGCATAAATGTTTTGCAACTGTTTTTCGTTCGTCCGCGGTGGCTCAGCTGAAGGAAAAGAAACAACACGAAAACAAGATCATTAGTTTCACTACAGGCAACCCGTAAGGCATTAAAGAGGATATAATTTAGATGTTTGAAATACATTTTGTTGCAGAAAACATCATTAAGCAACCACAAAGCCGTTTGAAAGCTCAACTTGCTCCCTGTTTCTTTCTTAGTTTAGGATTTAGCCACTACAAATGACACCAACCACCCGGAAAGAGTAGAAAAAGCTCAGAAAAAGATTTTTATCTGTGGTAGGAACAGAAAAATAATCCAAAAGAGTAAACGAAATTTGAATTTCAACGGTCTTGTGGTCGCTTGTCAGCTGCCAGATTGTATGATCAACGACAAATGTTCAAACTTGGAATTTCCCAATCCAAATTGTTTGCAAAAGCGCGTGGACGATGTCCCTGGGTTTAGCAAGGGAAATATAGCCCACGAGGATGTGTGTTGATGTTTTGTTTACAGATGAAACTGATTATATGACACACTCCGTCGAGACTATAAAAACCCGCGAAACACCAATTCTTTGGCTTTCAACCAAAACAGCCTAACGATTTAACTCCCTTGCTGCTAGAAACAGCACCATTTCTAACAATAGCATTTATAATAATTATCATTGTTGGCGCGGTAATAAAGATGCTTTATGTTACAAATAATCAGGTTACTCTCGTTTTTTATATTAAAAATAATATTTTATATTAAAAATTTTGTTACAACTGTTACCTCTTGCTTCAGCTACCACGGTTTGCTTCCTGTGCATATCAAATCCTGACGTAATGGCGGGCGTTGGAACGTTTGCAACATGATAATGAAGATCCGCTTTTCCTTCTGCAGCTTTGACTGCTGTTCTCTCTTTATTCATTTCTTCATAATGCTGATAATCTAAATTGTCGCTCAGTTTCTGCAATTCTTTTGCATAGCCAATGACAGTGTGGGAGCGCATCATAGCAGGTGGAACGTGCTTGTTACCACTTCCTGGGAACTTAATTTCCTCGTACAAGTTTTCTGTTGATTCTTCTTTTTCACCGCTTGACATATCTTGCTTTATAAGGATCGGTATTGGTGTAGATGCAAAGTTTTTGCAGAGTCCTAGCACAGCAGCTGGTGGCGCACTATAGCTTCTTGCTAAACGTAGTGGCTCCTTTTTGCACTTATCCTCAGTACCAACGCTTGCGCAAACCGGTTTTGTGAAAGTCTGGGAGGTTGGACTAGAGCGTTCAACTCTGACATGTTTTTCTGGCTTGGTTTTCGGTGTATGGTGAGAATAAGCGTTTGGTGACGCGGGATTTCTTGAGTTTATTCCGCCCTTTGTTCGAGGAGGATCATCATTTGAATGCTTCAAGTGATCGTAAGTTGAATCAACCACATTGTGTTTTCTCCTTAAGACATATCCTTCTGAGAGATTTTCATATATTTCACTTTCCATTTGCTGAAAAAACTCCTCGCGCTTCCTTGTTTCCAAACGTTCATCATCCGTCTCGATCTGTTTCACCGGAGTGATAGAAATGTCGAGTTCTTTAGGAATTGTCAACACATTTACGTCATCACCTTCTTGAGCAGTTCCCATGGCAAATGATTTATCAACAACATCTTTAAGCTTAAGAATGCCGAAGTAAGAACGTTTTGTAGCTTTTTTCAGAAGACCTATATTTTCTTCAGTATCTACAGCTTTCGCCAATGCAGGGAAATCCTGAAATTTTTTCATAAAGTCAGCAAGTAGGTACTCTTTGTCGTCCTCGAGTGGTTGAAACGATATTTTGCAACTTAAGGGTAACCTTATTCGATGGCTGGTTTTTGTAGAGACTCCTTTGTTAATTTTTTTGCACTCTAAATAATCTTCCTTGTCGCCACGTACCCTTCCCTTTAGTTTCAGTTTCTCGCCTTGAGAGACTCGATGCTCGAAGCTTGGATCAGTGTGTGCTACTCTTACATACTTCACTTTTGGTGATATATCAAGTAGCTTCTTCAAACCTTGAACCTGGTTTGGGAACCTATTATCAATCTTTTCAAATTTTACAGGTAAGTTAAGTGGAATGTCAAACTCGTCTCCGGAAATACCTTCTGCTCTCACTTCTTTGAAACTCTTTACGCTGTGTAGTGTTATGATTTCTCCAGCCCCCAAGGTTTCTTCCTCGTTACCACTTGTTCCATGGAAGCCTTCAACAACTTTGACTACTTGAGGTAGGTCGAACTTGTCCAGAAAGCTGCTCAAGCCATACGCATCCTCACTCAATTTTGTTGATCCAATAAAGGTTTCTGAGTCCTCTTTCATCTGTAACATAAATGTTTTACGTTAGGCCTAATGTATGATAACCTGCTATCAGTAATAATAACAACAACAATGTCCAGCAAAACTAACTTTGTTAAAATATAGAAGCAGAATACAGACGATTTGAGATCGTTATAGATAAACGTGCGTTGCGTTGTCCTGTTTCTAATTCTTCACTCGCATATCATGAATTAATATGTTATATCTTCGAATGTTATTCTATTTAACACATATTTTCACGGTCTTTTTTGACCTTTGTTTAGTTTTGTATGTGATGATAACACTGTAATAGGTACAGTTTTACCTACCGCGACAGATACTTCGGACATCTTTGTATCTGTCCAGCACAAAAAGCCGGCTGCATGTTATGAAAAGTAGAATCAAGAGATTCAGAATTTATTGCTCCTATAACTTACTTCCTTGTGTTCTTAAGCTTGTTTGTTTGTTTAAAAATCAGTTTCGATTCATGAAAACGAGAGTGAACGGGTTTGTTCCAGCCTGACACATAGAACGCGACAAGCACCTTTATTTGCTTACCTCTTAACTTATTACTGAAGAAGTACATTTTATGTGTCGGTTGGCATTTGTTTTGTTCTTGAATTTTTAAATTATAGTACAGTTTTCGCCAAATTCTGTGTTGTTCTTAGTATCATTTATGCTAGTTCCAAATGCTAGTTTCCAAATGGTAACATTCTTAACAATTGTGTCTGAAATGTTTTCGAAAGTACACGGTTTACTTTTGAGGTCTTGTATGAAAACATTATTCAATTATTTTTTCAGTTCCGTTTTCATGTCTCGGGGAAATCCCTGTTGCTGTTCTTGATCTCCCGAGTGGCAAGTCACGGATGCATATACTGTAGTATTTTGTAGAGCATGTCTTAGTGAGTAACTAAATATTCCTCCGGCAGCCGTTTGTGATAATTAGTATCAAAAACGTAAAGTGAATAACGATAAAATAATACCGCAATACTATCTGGGTCAGTTTGGAAACTCATCATCTCAAACAATATTTCAATTACCAAGGCTTTTCGGTTTATCGGTAGCCAGGTTCAGGTTCTCAAGACCGGGGCTGTCCCAAAACCTCGTGATACTGCTTCCTAGGGTAGATCTAATTTTTTCCCCTTCTCTCACAACCTCACAACTCCGCTTCTTTTTGATTTGGGTCAACAATTTATCGCGAACTTGATAATCGCAACACCACGCAATGTCAACCAGGAAACCTGGCTTTATAATGCAACTGTAAGCGATTTTATGCAATTAAAATGACTCAAGGCAATTGAAAGTTAGCATTAATTAAGTAGACCCGGAGTAAGACCTTTGATTTAAGTTACTAAACAAGATTAACGATCAAAAAGAGCCCCTTCATAGCGCATATATATCGCGATTTGTCGTCGATACATGAAACCACTACTGGAAACTTCTTGCGAGGTGACAACACAACGCAATTCCGGGTTTTCCGAGAAATTGGTAAGTTGTGTTTGAATTGGTTAATGAGTTATGTATATCATGTTTATTTTTCAATTTATGGACAATAATTTTGTTGATATTTCTGTAATAAATGTATAGCGTTTTTAAAAAGGCGTTGTGAGAATGGGGTGTGACGAAGGAAGTGGGCTTGGGCAGTTCCTATCAAACTTTCAAGTCACTCTCACATGCGCAGAACATAGTTAGGTTCTAAACTAAAACTGCTAGTCAAGGGGTAAATGCACACATAGTTTTTTTTAAAAGTTTCATTATATTTCTAAAAGTTATATAATTATAATACAATAAAAGTTTAAACATATTAAAATTGAGGATATACTGAAAAATATAGGAATCAAAACTGTTGTAAAAACTGATGGTATTTTTTTAAACAAGGATCAAGTTTCTTGACTTTCTGTCCTTTCCGTTTTACATCTTTGTAACTCTAGGTGCAAAGTTTTCCTTCCTGTCTTCGTTCTGAAATGAGTTGAAGGGTTTAGTTGAAGGTCGTTTCTGTCACATTCTGAATATTTATGAGTTGAAGATGGTTTTGTAATTTACTGCAAAGATAAGCTGGTACTAACAATTTCATACATTTGTACCCAGGGTGTGTAATTTTTTTGTGATCAATATTGCCTTGATGTCATTGTGTGTACCTTAAATATAACTTGAGTAATAGCAAGAGATTTCATTTCATCTATAGACTGTAGCCTGATCAAAAGCATAGTAGCACGGCATCTAGCTAGCTTTGAGTCACCAAAGATTTGAATACATTCAGTAGGAATACTGTACCTGCCTGAAAGGCATACCGGATAGACTGCGAGCAATATCTACCCATTCCTCAGAATCAATCGAGAAAACACAAGGAGTCGGCCAGGAAAGGAGGAAAGGAAAAGATTGCAGTGGTTTCTTTATTAGGTTCTTGAAGAAGCTAGTATGGCTACGGCGGCGGCTCCTATACTGACGACGTCTATATGAAAGCCAGCTTTCAATTTTTCTCTTTTCTTTTGTATGCCACATATTCCTTATTACTGTCTTTCTGTGGCTGGAACTTTGGAAGAGTGTTAGTTGACCGAACTGCAGACCCTGGTTGTGACGGAACTAATAACGAACAACTTGTCTATTCACTTTTACTTTCTCCAGAAACCCCAAATAAATGGTTTTCATGTTGTAACTCAGCCCTGACGGTGGTCAGATGACCACTTTGATGAGTCTTCACGTGCAGTGAGGTGTCTTCCGGTTAATTCACGCCTTCCTCTTAGCCGTAATGGACCCTTACTTGCTTCTGTAAGTCCCTACTGTAACACCGGATTGAACATCCTTTACAGCTCCTCCCATCTGCAATGTGATATCAGGAAACAACAAGACACGCCCAAGCCTCATGTGCATGTGTTGTGAAAGTGTGTAAAGAAATATATATTTTGATTCTGAATTTTTTAGCAGAGCGTTTTCCTTTCCCTTCTAAATGTTTCAGTTATGGCATAAGAAACTAAGTGATGAGTATTTTGAATCTAAAAGGCTGTGACGAACGGAAAATCGAACTGCGTGCTCCCTATTTTGTCACTTGTATAACCGTTGTTTCAAGTACAAATGCTCGCTTGGATTTTGATGGAGGATTGTTAAGTTTTAGCGACTAATATGTTTTCTACTGCTGACAGACCAAATTCCGACTTATTTCGTTTACTACAGTTTTTGCAATGCTTCCGAGTAAACTGTAAGAGACTGTGAGTCGTCCTATTATTTGCCATGTTTTTATCAAAAGAAACTCAAAACAAAAAATAAAAACTCAAGTGTCCGTGTAGAATGCACAAGGCATGGTACTTGCTGATCTCGCTCGCCGATTCGCTCGCAGTTTCGCTGCTTCTTCATTTGCTTTTTTGTTGAGGAAAACAAAGACACGGCTGGCCATCTAGCTGAAGTCCAGCTGCCAATGAAAACAACAACATCACCTTTGGCTGAATCGAACTGAAACCGAGGGGCAATGATTGAGCTTTGATAAGTTAGACTTTTCGGAAATCTTGTTTAAAGAAGCGCAAACTGAAGACATATTACCCTTCGAGAAGTGTGTTAAATACCTGGAATGTTCAACCTTTTAAGTTTAACTTAGCACTGGACCAGTAGAGTCTTTAAGAGTAAATCGGGCGTTTTCTGCGTGCTTTCAGTAACGGCAACCAAGGGGGTGTGTGACAGGTGACATCACCCAATCATTAAACCAACCGATAGGCGTTTCTGGTCACAACCGTGTCTAAGACTTTCTATTAAAGAAACTAATGCGGTCTTTTCTTTTCCTCCTTTCCTCACACCCGCGAACCTCCCGTCTCGCAGTAGCTCGTCGTCGATTCCCCCGCAGACCGTTGCTCGATTTTTTAACTATTGCCTGCGATGCCAGAAATTATTCCGAAGAAGTTGAAACTACTTGACTTAAGAGTTAAGTATCATGTGGATAGCACCAGAAACACACGTGGTTCAAAAACAGGTCCAGCTTTCGCTTCCCTTTCCGCTCAGGAATAGTTCTTGAATCATGTCATGCACTTTTAAGTTATATAAGTGCCCCTGATAGCAACACTTCCATGTAAGAGCTGATACTTGCCTTCAGCTGGCGGGCCCATATCGTTTGAAACTTGGCAGTTAAACGATAAAGCTTTAGTTGTGCGGAACAGTATACATGAAACAGGGTTTGTGGCAACCAGCATAAAAATCCTGTTTTACTCTACAGGTGATTGTGAAGTTGGTTTGCATGTTTTTTTCTTGTACGGGAACCCAACTGTGAAATTGCGCTTGTCAGATTGAGTCAAGCCAACCATGCAAGTACAAAACTAATCGATAATGATTCGGAGTGGATGGCGCATGCTTGCTATAAATAACGCTGGAGGATTGCATTAATAACTTACCAATAACAAGGAAGTCAAGTTTACCAAAAATCCATTGATATGATTATAGAACTAACGTGTACAATCTTGTGCATACAGCTGAAAAACATTGTAAATCTTGAGACGATTTGCATAACTTCAGTTTAAATTTGCTCTGAGGGCTTAACTGTTTTGGTTTTAGTAACAGCTCATTAGTAACTCAAGACAATTGTTGTTTGGTCACGCTTCAACTTTATGCTAATTTCCTAACTAATCGTAGTCTAACCGACTACGCTGTGCCAGGAAGCAAATAAGCAGACCTGTGTGTGGCTAGAACAACGCATCATGGCAGCAATATTGAAGGCTTTGTCAAGAATCAAAATGGTTAACTTGGACTCACTCGTTTGGAGCGATGACGAGTACGAGATTTCTGAGTTTCTGGAAGAATTTCATCTCCCACAGATTGTGCAAGTTCAAGAAGGAGTTTATGAATCGACAAACGAGAAAACGATGCCTGCCGGACAGATCTTAAAACTTCATGCAATCCAGCAGACTGAAAAGATAATTGGTGAAACAAGTAAAGGAGACGAAATTCGCATTCCTTTGTCTTGCCCTCAGGAACTAGAAGTAATACCGGACAATTGCGACGGCACAGAATGCGAAAGTGTCGAGGAACTGTATCAGTTATCTCCCAAATACGCTCGGGCAGTGGACACGCTTCAAAGACCACGCATAACAAAGGGGAGTGTGTTTGAGCTGAAGGCAAAAACGCTTCTATCAAACACATGGTATCTCGAGTTAAAGAACATGGATAAACCACATAACCGAGTTCAAATACCGTTATTAACAAGTGCAAGGTTTCAGCCCCTTGCTGATTTCAAGACTTACTTTCTGGTAGAAGCAATAAACCAATTTGAATTCCCTTTTCAGGTCAAGTTTTTGAACACCAACAACAATTTCTTCGACGGATTTTTGGCGGAAGAAAACCGTGTAGATTTGCCGTCGCAAGGCGTCATTACACTGCACGATCGAAGAGAGGAAACTATTGTAATATCTACCTCAAGACACGGACGTAATGTAACAGTAGTTACATTTCCAACCGACATGTCAATCAAGTTTTCTCCCACTTTAGGCCTTTTACGTGGTGACTCAAATTATGCCAGGATCTGCAAAGAATTTCATGACGGGGTCGATCTTGAAAAAATAAAAAAACTTGACCGACACAACGCTTGTTTTAGCAGCAACACCTTACAGCAGATCGACTTAGACTATGAGGAGATTGCTCCTGCTATTCCACCAAGAGATGATTCGCCAGAGCCGGAAGTAGACCAGAACTCTAATGGCGACGAGACCGATGAATGGTCAGATTCAGGAAGTGAAGATCAAGACTCAGAGAAGAGCCAAAGTCAATCACTCCCTCCAAGGCCACCCAAGCCCGCCAAAGCGTTGTCATGTGCGTCGAATAATCTAAACACAGAAAGGTTGGATCCTGTGTGCGTCGATACACATTCTAAACCAGCAACAAAAAGTAAAAATGCTTTCTTCGATTTCAAGCCAAAGTTAAAACCTAAGCCGAAGATGAAAATTGTTTCAAAAACGCAGCCCGAAAATTCTTTGTCTCCGACTAGTGGCCAAGGTTGGGGCCCTAAATACACTAAACCATCCTCTCCAATAATAAATCCTACGCCTCAAACCCAAGCGAAACGATTCGAAGAAGATAGCGGTTTAGGGTGGGAAGTTACTCCGGTAGTTCCAGCCAGAACTTCATCCTTGCGTCCTGCAACAGCTCTTGAAACTACCTCAACACCCTCAGAGAGAGAAGAAACTTTAGAGCATGAAGAACCGAATTCGGCGGTTTTTTTGGAAGGAGCCGGAGCGGAAGGACTAGAAGAAGTATTTCTATCAGATGATGACAGTTATCTCCGCCCTTCACTTGACGTCAGCGTCCCCAACTCCGAACTCGAACAGTCTTCTGATGAAGAACTACATGACTATACTTACATTGAAAGTGATAACCTTTCTATGGTTTCTCAGCCAAATATCAAGCATACAAAGACGCAATCGCTTCCTTCGCGATCTTTTTTTAGAGGGATGTTCAATAAATATGGTCGCAGATCTCATTCCAAGTCTCTCACCACTCTTGAGGATCTACGATGCATTGTAGAAGAGGATCGCCTTGACTCTTTGACAATCGAACAGGTTACAAACTGCCTTAAACTGCTACACCTGTCTGAGTATAAAAAGGCCTTCAAGAAGAAACAGATCGACGGGAGTTTGTTTGCTACGTTGACTGAAGAACATCTTATTGATCTTGGGGTATTAAACGTAACCGATCGAACAAAACTACTGAAATTCATATACGAAGGATGGGTACCAAAGAGATATTAGAAACAAAAACTGACATTAACTGTGGATCTTTGAACAAACTGATTAAAATATGTTTCTAAGAACAAAATTCATCTGAACAAAAACTGGTGATAAATCATTAACTGTTGAGTTGTGGATGAAGCAACTTGTATAAATATGGTGACGCTCAGAGGAAAACCATGGGCTCCATAGGAACAACTTATAAAGAAGCGCTGATCTTGTTGATCGTCCGCAACCTTCCATAAGAGACCACGCTGGCCGGAGGTAATGTCAGTTTAAACATCTACCTTGCTAGCCTGTAACCACAGCTTTGTTTTTTTAGAAGCTTGAAGCACACTAAGCGTTAATAACCAATAGTAAGGCGTCTCTCTAGCACACGTGATTTAATCGCAGATTTCTCCGCAATTGTGTATTTCATTCAGTAAAAGGGTATACGTGATATTTACGTAACGCGTAAACCTATTCAGGACACTGCAAAGCAACGTTAGAGTAATTAGCTGTGGATTAAGGCTATTAAGGTGCATATCATCTCCTAGCTTTATATGAGATTGAAAACCACATTTATGTAATCTCAGTTGATCCCAACCCGAGCCTGTGTATATAAAAACCGTTAAAGATTAAATTTTTTGAGTTTCCAGCAAATGATCAGATAAGGATTTCCCCTTTTTGTTTCAGCAACATCAGTTGTCCGTACAGTTTTATGAGTTTGACGTCTTTTGGGACTATCAGCGCAGTTTTCTGATCTTCATACAAAAACACTTTAAAACAAAGGGTTAAGGGTGTGGACTGAGTAAATGCTGCAGCATAGTTTTATTGCTGTTTTGCCAAACAGAAACCAAATTGTTTGAGTTTGTCAGAGATTATATATCTTGAGACTGACAGACCATTTGATTCTATGAGGCTTACAAACTCCTTCCCGTGAAATCCTTGGCTGCATCGGTATTGTTCTTTTCCTCCTGTTAGACAAAGCCTTGTCTGATAGTTTCCTAGAGTTTGGTAGCATGTTAAAGATATGTTGCAACTCAGATCGACCTAGTAGACTAAAGCATTAATATAGCTTGTGGCCTGATTTTTCTTTCAAGAAATATCTTCAAAAGGTTTTCATTATTGTGATAGGTTTTGAAGGTCCCCACTCCATACATGGGAACAAGTCAAAAAACATTAACAAATTTATTTTCTCAGTATTCACAAATATGCAATAACAGGGACACAGGAAGTTTCTGTTTAATCCTGGAAGTAGGATACTTTAGATCAGCAGTAGCAAAATTTTGGGTCTGTCTGGTACTCCTTGAACAACCGAGGTAACAGTTTCTGTGTGCAATGATACCTCATCAATTTAGTAAAAACTTTGATTGCTAACATGAAGGTCCCGGGTTCGATTCCTGGCCTGACCTTCTATCGTCCTTGGACAGGGACGTTAAGCTGTTAGTCTTCTAGACGGGCGACGAACCGCTCTGTGGAAATGCTGGCTGGGCAACGCTATTAGTTGATTATTATTAATATTTTTGTTGTTGTTACTACTTTAAATACTGCCAAGAATTAGTTATGAACCAATACGGTTTTACTGACTTTTAAATTCAGCTAAAAGAAAACAGTTGCATTAGCTGAATTATATTTAGAATTAGCAAATTGTTTAGAGTGGTCAGAGTGATTTTATTTCACTATAATGTTATTTAACAGTGGTTCAGAGCAGCTGCTTGAAAATTATCGTCTTTGATACAGTTTTTTTTTCAAAAAAGGACTAAACAATACCGCAATGAATGTTGAAGTTTGAAACTTCTAGCCGGAACTTGTTGTATATGAATAGTTGAATAGTTGTTAGAATTTTGCTATTAAAATGGTGATGTTAATTCACATGAAAGGCTGTTTTATGTCGACTGAAGGAACTAGTTCGTTATAATTAAAAAAAGAAACTTTGCTAGTCTGATTGTTTATTGACCAAACGAACTGCAGTTATCATCAGGTTAGTTTTACTTTATTACATGGGTATCGACGCTGTAGGGAGTTTATTAAGGGGGTGGGGTGGAGCCAGATTTAACAGTCTTTACTTGCAGTTTTGACTGTTTTTTATTTTCAAATGAAACTTCGTCCGTTCTTTTGATATATAACGTAGTTTTATGCAAGTTATCTGTCTGAGCTGGAAACCAGATCATTGACAATAAATCTGTCATATTTCACGGCTAACTAAGCAAAGACGAACTTGATTTAGAGTCGAACGAGTCCTGAATAATGAGTCATAAATGAGTAAAAGAATAGTAAGGTGGCAAGGGTAAGACATAAGGCTGGGTTTAAGTTTAGGGTTAGGGTTAGGGTTAGGGTTAAGTGTAGATCTAGAGTTGTGATAATAAATATCTTTTATGGTTATGGTTATTGATTATGGTTTTTGGTTATGGCTAAATTTATGCTTGGATTTTTGACCTACGACTTACAAAGTGACTTAAATGATTCTTTAACCTGATATCGTTATTATCAGGCTATGGTGGGGAAACTGTTCTGAAAAGTTTCTGGTGTCCAACAAATGTGTTTGTACATTGGTCACATATTCGAATCGCACAATTAATCAGAAATATTTAGGTCAGAGTTTGACCAATAATTAACGAATAAAAAAAAACCCTTGGTTTTAATTAACTGATAAGGTGAGTGTAAGTCTTTCTCACCACATTTTTTTTCGTAGTTCGCGATACGAAAAGAATGAACTGTAGTTTGACTTACACGGTGTTTTTATATAAAACAAAGAAGTGTCTCCCCTGGAAGCGATCCGCTTCAATAACCAGACAATGAAATCTTTGAAAGCTATCGATAACAAACAAAAACTATCAAAAACCAAAATATTAGCAAATATTTCAAATAAATGGTTTTCTAGTTTTTTTCCTTTTTTTCCCAGATGACCGTAGCCGGCAGTTGTTTTATTTTTGTATTGTAGGCCAATTGTGAAAAGGTAGAAATCTATTTCTACGCAACAAAACGAAAAAGAGAAACATGCCAGCACGAGTTCTCAAAAACAAACAAAACCCACCTGGCTGATAACAACGCTTTTAACATAACTTAATGAACCACGAATACTCAATATAAGGAAACATGCCAGAAGCTATTCGGCGACTCGGCCGCCTGACCATTCAATGGATTACATTCGTTCCTAAAATGTTTGTTTGAATTAGCATCAAAGAAATGGAACACTCTAGACGTCGTTTCGCACACAAAAACCTTATGGAACCGAATTCATGTGGATCTTTTTCGGGTCATGATCTCGCATCACTCAACAAAGCTTTACGGGCAGCAACGGTAAGTTACGACACTCGTTTTTCCGAGATCAAAATGTGAAGTGACTTTTCTTTGCCAAAGATTTTTTGATGTATGTCGATTACAAATCATTTTACGGTTGAAGTAAAAAAAAACGCGATAAAAATCTAAAAAAACTCTGCAATACTCAATTATATATGCTCTATTTTAATACTCAAACTAAGTTAATTACGCCAAGTACAGTATTTACCGACAATTATTGAGTAAAACGAAGTTAATACTCATCTCTGACCTTCAACATAATTGCAGTCGAAAATTTCCTTGTTTCCGTGGCCCAAACAAAGAAGTCATACTGATTTTTATGACAATGGTCTTTTTTCGTTTTTTGAAACGCAAATATCCATTTATGTTTGATCTCTCAAATATTTTGTATTTGTTAGAACAAGTTTACATGAAAAAGTACTACAGTTTGGAGAACGTCTGTTCAAGCTATTAAATTAATATCAACGGTTCTTGTGGTACATTTCACAAAATTTTCAGTGCGTCTTATTAAGATATGTACATATGCACCATTCCACCAAATTCATCCAGGCAGCGAAAAAGAGCTAATTGTATCGTTAGTCAACGAAAAACCCTTAACCCGTGTCTGGGTTTTCTGGTAGATGAACTGATGGTGCTGCGAGTGAGTCTGAACGCAGAGAAAATTCCTAAAACTCTAAAATAAATTAGCTGTTATGTAAGCAACCAAAAACGTATTATTGTCATTATTATTATTATTATTATTATTATTATTATTATTATTACTATTATTATTATTATTATTATTATTAGTAGTAGTAGTAGTAGTAGTAGTAGT
>JAOBYE010333985.1:0-15140 GCA_025403585.1 Parazoanthus swiftii | reverse complement strand
CCCCCCCCCCCCCCCCCCCCCCCCCCCCCCCCCCCCCCCCCCCCCCCCCCCCCCGGGCGAGAGCCGGCATGTAGGTATAACTCTAAACTTGCTTGGGTACAGTACATGTACATGTAGTCAAGAATCATAATTAAAAGCAATTTATTTAATGTTACAATACAGTACCATAGTTGACTGAGTAAGTGCCCATGTCTGAGTACTAAGTGCCCATCCCCAAACTTTCACCAGATTTATTGCATGCGGGGTGCTTACTCTGTCAAATACGGTAGTTTAATTGGCATGTGATGTCATCATTATATCATGCCACCAGTCCAGATTTTAAAATGGATGATTTGTGTCTAATGTCACCTCTCTAATATACTTGTACATGACGTTTACAAGTGTAAACTGTGATGTTCATATTATATAAACACTCTGGAAGTTGTAAGGCACTCGGAAAGGTAGAGAAATGCTTTGTTTTACCAGGATGCTTAGAACTTTAGAAAAAAAATTATTATTACTATTTTTATTGTTGTATATTATTATTATTATAATTATTGTTATCATCATCATCATTAGATAATAACAATAATAATAATAATAATTATTATTATTAAATTGATATTACTATTAACTGTGTGCCTGCCTTGGATCATGTCCCTAACAGTGGACAGTCATCAGAGAGCAGTAGTGGTGATGATGGAGAAGATGATGGTGGAAATAAGAGTGACGACCCAGAAGTGGTTATTGAGGACAAGACAGGCACCCCACCTGACCCTAGCCAGGGGGTCCTGGCACAGGTCGTTGTCCCTGATGTGTTCCCTGAAGTCCCATTACTTCCAGTTCACAGGAACCCAGTCTTTCCTAGATTTGTCAAGATGTTGGAGGTAATGGAGAATGTGTACAGTACCATGTAGTCCCAGACAATTTTCTATAATCTCACTCCCTTCCTACATGGAGGGTATTGGAAATTCTTTATGGAGGCTCTTTCCTTCTCCCCCCTCTTTTCACTTATGCTAGTTAGCTAACAAGAAACATTTTTTGTTGTTGGTTACAGTATAAAAATAATATCGGATGCAATCTAACCATTGACAAGCTTTCTTTTCATTGTTAGTTTTGAAGAACTGTATTTTTTCTTGACATTTCACTAGATTTTTTTTGTTTTTGACTATCAAAACCTCATGAAAAATAGCACATCACACACAAAACATCTCAGTTGGCTAGTTATTATAAGGTGTGCTCTTCTCCACATGTCTACTGGTTTGATATTGAGAGGCTTGTTTTGATGCTTGATGTACCTTTAGAAGTATCAAAACCATATCGCTTGAGAATTAAGACCACAACCAACTTGTGAATTCTGAAGTTTCAATGTAGGGAACTCTTGCAACGAGGTTCATATAACCGTTCCAGTTGTACACACATTTGTTTTCTCTCTATTTTCCCCTCATTGATTTATGACACCATCTTGTATCAGCAGCCTTACCCAAGTGTTTTAATGTGGATGCTTATCTTTGAAACACATGATTGAGTGATTTTTGCTGGCTCAAGAACTTTACTGTTTTGACAATCAGGCTTTAGTTGTTTATATACTGTAAACAAGTTTTTTATTCTTGCAAAATGTTGGGAAAACAGGAAAGTATTCTGGTATTTATAATGGATCATCATCGTCATCCACTGGCACAAAAGGAAAAGCAGACTGTTGAATTGAGCCACAATAAGCACGATGGATTTATTAAGTCATTACTGCACAAACTCCATTTGGGTTATACAAGTACATGTAGGGTGTAGGGTGGTTACTGATGTTCTTAGTCATCATCATCATAATAGTAATAATAATAATAATAATAGTAATGATATTGATAATGATAATGATAATGATAAAGATAATGATAATGATATTGATAATGATAAGACAATTTTTCCAGGTCGGGAGAGCGGTTTTTTATTTTAATTTTTTTTTAGCAATGAGGCATATTTGGTCATAACCAGACAGTGCTGTACCAGTTTGCACCTTGTACTGTGTGATTACAAAACCACAACTTCCGCGTAACATGATAAATCACACGACCCCAAGCCTTAGAATATCGATTTTCGTTCGCCACAAGGTTTCCAATGTGAACAGCCATTTGCAGCTCTATGCCGTACACATAATTAATATAATGTTTTCAAAAAAACTAGATGTGTGCGGCATGAGCAATTAAAAACTTATATATTTTGCTAAAATAAAAAATAAATAAAAAAGTGAGGTCGGGAGCATTTTTCAGGTCAGGCGGGGATGCTAAACATTGTCAAGTAATTTTTTTTTATCTGGCCTAATGATAATAATTTTGATAAATAATAATTAAAGTAATATGGATTGAGGTCTGTTTTCAACCAAGAGCAAACACTAACAATTGATATAAAGTAGGAAGGAGGAAAAATACCTTAGTTCAAACTTTTGGACCCCTCCCCTATCTCATCATTTTAAACTGGAACTCACATGAGTTACAACAACGACAGTAGCAATTTATAATTTCTTTATGTAAAGTTTTGTCTTGTGCAAAGTTATGATACATGTATGTTTACAGTATTTAAGTGCATACATGATAATGTAGATGTTTAGGATAGATTTTACGAAATTATGTATAAACATTTCAAAAATATAGCTGCAATAATTATTTTAAAGGTCTCCAACAAACGGCAACACTCATGATCGGGATAAAGTGGTTACTGCTGCTTGCAGACTTGTACATTGTACATGTGGTTTATTGAACTATGTTAAAGTGAGGTGTAGAACTTGCAATTAGAAAATTGGAACTAAAAACAGAAACAAAATCTATCATTTGCCAAGGTCTAAATATATCTGTGTTTGAATTAATATTATTTTTTCAGTTGTTGAAGACTGCAGTTTTAAAGTTTGGACAGTTCAATGCCTTTCTGTGATTTCTTTTATGGTGCAGGTGACGGACAAGGCCTTGATGGATGTGTTGAGGGTGAAGTGCAGGCTGGCACAGCCCTATGCTGGTGCATTCCTCAAGAGAGATGACAAGTGAGCTCGTTAAAAGTGCATCAGTATAATTGTAATTTATAAATAAATGTACATGTTTTGTAGAGCACCTCAGGGGTTCATATTTAGGTCTGGCCCTATTTCAGACCCAAAATTACACTTTTCTCCACGTTACATCAAAAATTATCCTGTGTCAGACCAATCTTAAGAAGTTATATGCAATATGATTCTACACCAGCTTTACACATGTAAATTTTCTAGTTTTATCATTTTATATACATTTATTACTAACTCAGTGAGGGTGTACTGATTATTAAAGGTTTATAAAACTTTTAGATAAATGCAGAGTTGAGAAGATTGGCAGCCAGATTTAAATATTAAATGGTCTTGGTGTTTACTAAAGAGATAGAAGTACAGTCATGTATATAATAATATGTTAAGCTTCTTCAATATTGTTGCAGCAATGAGGCAGAGATGCTTACGACATTAGATGATATCTACCAAGTTGGTTCTTTTGTTCAGATAACTGAGATGCATGATATGGGTGATAGGATGAGAATGGTGATCCTCGGTCATAGAAGGTACATTCATTATTCATTATCTGTCTTTGACACTACATGTATAACTGTCAGCGTCAATAATCTTTTAACATAAGTTTTGTTAATGGAGATTTTCCCTTACTGGTATTTTAGTCCTGTGAAGGCAAACTTTGAAAACTTCTTGACTTATGTAGTAAAATGACCCTTAATGTGGCCATTCCAAGAAAACTTAGAGTTTATCCACATTTTTGTAGCGATGAAGTTGCACTTTATACATGTACATGTACTTCACAGAATCAAAGTGACTGGAGTGGTTGAGGAATCTGAATCAGAGGCAGCTCTTTCAGACACCAAGGTCAGCCTCCCTGTTCAAGGACCGAAGCCTATCTTGATGATCAAAGTTGAGAATGTGCTTCATGAACCTTTTAAGATGACACAAGAAGTAAAAGTGAGTTAAAACTGTTGTGACGTGGAAGATTGTATCCCTTGTGTGCTAGTTGAGAATCAAGTGAGTGTAATTACGTGAAAACAGGAAAACTACTAGCCTCCAAAGCAGCTACCTTATTTCCTTGGCAGCGGGCCATTCAGAAATTGGACATCTGAGGACTTAAGTACAGTGGAACCCCATTGATACGGTCACCGATGAGTCGTATTAACAGGGTAGGGTCAAATTTCGTGACCTACGGGTTGTCAGAACAAATACAGTACATCGCACTTCTCAAGCCACTGTTCTCTTTAATAAACAACTGGAATGTGGATATAATTGTAAAGAATACTTGAGACCTCACCCAGTACATACAAATACTGCTAAAAATTGGCTATTGGAGGTTCTGAGCTCTCTGACATTATACATCATTGTACGATGTAAATGTCTCATGTTCTTGATTTTGAAAAACAGTGGTGGCCTTGGGCTGGTTTGTCACAGACATTTTCATTAGAATTTAGTGCGAGTGGCCGCATTAACGGGGTGAAATGTAAAACGATTATACTGTTTGGGATTTCAAAATGTGCCCGTTGGCCACATTAACGGGTAACCGCATTAGCGTTGCTTTTTCATACAAAATGTATATCCATTATGCCAGGCCAAAAAATGTAGTCGTAATAACGAGGTGAACGTTATCTTTCAAAATTGAGGAAAATGCACTGTTTAAATTATTAAAAAAACAGTCTGTGAACCACAATGGGTTATATCCAAAACTCCCTTTCCTCTACGTTTGTACTTGTGTGCATAAGTACGATAAACAGCATCATTCTTTGTTGTTTTGTACTTGACAGCGTCTTTGTTGTTTTGTGCTCTCATATATGTTCCCGTCCTCGGTGCTCCAGTACCCTAATATTGGATGTCATCTTAGCCTCATCTTAACATGAGTATGTTGGTGTTAGGCCCTAGCAGCCGAGGCCGTCAAGACTATCAGGGATATCATACAACTTAACCCCCTGTACAAGGAGTTCTTAGCTCAGCTGATTGATGCTGGCAAGAGGGTCGTGGATAATCCCACCCACCTGGCCGATTTTGGTGAGTCGGACTAAGAGTTGTGATGAAACCAGTGTTCATCGCACATAATTATACATGTACCAGTACTGGAGTGTTGGCCTTGGTACAATTTGATTCCAAAAGGTTTAGTTTGTCAATGTCAAGCCTTTAACAGCTTCGAGTTCTAATTGTTGTTTGTCATAAGTTATGACCAAGTACATTGTATGTACTGATTGTGGTTACGATCTCATACTGTATGCTGCACTGGCTGATTATCATTTGTGGTCGTGATAAGTGTTGATGCTACAATGGTTGATTATCATTTGTGGTTGTGGTATTGTAGATGCTATATTGGTTGATTATGTTTGTGGTTGTACATGTATTAATGTAGATGCTACATTCATATTTGTCTAACTGTCGTTTGTGGTTGTGGTATAATTGCAGATGCTACATTGGTTGATCATTGTTCGTGGTTGTGATGTTGTAGATGCTACATTGGCTTATTTTATCGTCTATGGCTGTGATACCGTAGACGCTACACATGTACCTTGGTTGGTTGTCGTTTGTAGCTCCAACATTGTGGTTTGTGAGTTGGCTGATTAGTATCAATTATGGGTTTGTAATTTCGATATGTTGCAATTATGTTCAATAGTTGTGTTGATTGTGTACATGTAGGTGCTGCATTGACGAGTGCTGAGTCCGATCAACTGCAGGAGGTCCTGGAGGAGTCGTGTGTGCCGGTCAGGCTGCGCATGACGCTTGAGCTGTTGAAGAAGGAACTGGCTGTGTGCATGCTGCAGCAGCAGCTTGGAAAAGAGGTATATGATGTTGCCCCACTGTATGTACTGTGACAGCTCTTTTGATACCTGGAGGCATGTGGGTGGAATTGCCCTGCTTTTTCTGGAGCTCTGACTTCAATAAGTTGTGTTCTTTCATTTCAATTTAACTCAACACGGAATGGGTGTCTTCTATGCCCGCTTTATTCTATTATTCACTTAGCCTGGCACTTAAAGTTTTCTTATAGTTTAGTAGTTGGGGCGGATGGATCTGCAGTTTGCATTGTGCTATAAGACATCTAATAAGTGACCTGGCTCGCCGATTGGGGTGGGATGTGATAAGAATCGTGTCACCTTGACATTTTCTTCTCATCCTTCTGTTTTTACTAACTAACTAATACATGTGTTCGTGATTTTAAAAAGTTCATTCAAGAAACGTATTTTCCTTTTTATTTTTTGGGGGGGGGGGTACCTTTTCTTTCATCAGTAAAAAGATGTTACAAGTAACAAATGCTGATTTAGATTAAGATGAAGAAATCGACTAAGTTAGTTCAATTTTTTTTTATTATTGTACCTAATTGTTATTGTTGTTTTGTTATTACTATTATCAACATAATTCTTATTATTACTATACTATTACTATTACTACCACTAATTCTTATTATTGCTACTAATGGAAATGTGTTGCAGGTAGAAGAGAAAGTTACTAAACAACAGAGAAAGTTCCTGTTGCAAGAACAGTTGAAGATCATTAAGAGAGAACTGGGACTTGAAAAAGATGACAAGGATGCGATTGGTGACAAGTTCAGGGAGCGAATTAAGGAGTATCACGTGCCAAAACTTGCTATGGATGTGATTGAGGAGGAACTGAACAAGTTGGCCTATCTTGACACACACTCCTCAGAATTCAAGTGAGCAGATAGTTTCACGCTGCACAAGCACAGAACTGAAAAATTCTGATGCCAACAATTCGTGTGTTTTAAAAGTTCGAGCAGGAAAATCGTAATACGTAATCATTTTGCAGTAAAACTAGGTAAAGAAGGTAAAGGTGGAGACATTAGAATGTTTTGGTTTCGGTTGTTTCATGGCGTATTAATATTTAATGGAACTAAATTTCGTAATGAATATTAGCAAGAGAGAAGGAATGGGGATGAAGCGCCCTCCTTTCCATGAGCCCCTCCACTCCACCACTCCTGGCACCACTTAAATGAACGTTGACTGTAATATTTTTGCGACTGTTCCATGTAAAGATAAATGCGGGCAAATATTGTGTTACTGCAGCTATAATTTCTATAAATTGCTACAAAGGCTATGGGTTTTAAATAAAAATTGTGGTAAAAATATTTTTAGTTTTTAGTTAATCTTCTTTTTAAACCATTTTAAAACTGTTTTTAGTTTGCATTTTCTTTTCTTAAAATGCTGTGATCATCAACTTTGAGTATTCTTTTGAAGCTGAATACCACAGATGTTTTTGCGTTCAGAGTAGACTTAAATTCACTGTTTAATTTGCAGTGTGACAAGAAACTACCTTGATTGGTTGACAAGTATTCCCTGGGGCCGACACAGTGAAGAAAACTTTAACATCAAAAGAGCGCGAGAAGTGCTGGACGAAGACCATTATGGACTGCAGGATATCAAGGACAGAATATTGGTAAGATTAGCGGTCGAACTTTACAGCAAATGTTTTTCCGATTTATTATATACATGTATGTAACTTAACTGGCTGTCTGCTTTTCAGCACTCACAGTGATTGGTTCGTGTATGGGGTGTAACAGTGTAAACTACTGGAATGGTCACATAAACATTGTGGTTGTTGTGTTTTATCAACAAAAAGAAAAGCTTGCTGCATGTCTTTTCACTATCGCGAAAACCAATTGACAAAAAACATCTAGGCACTAATTGTCATGTTTCCGTGCATCTCAAACCTTCCTCAAGTTCCACATGCCTTAATCAGAAATTTACTCTCTCTTTGTCATTAGGAGTTTATTGCTGTGAGTCAGTTGAATGGCTCAGTCCAAGGCAAGATTCTGTGTTTCACTGGGCCACCAGGTACGACTGAACTTGATCAACTTTTTTCTTACATAGTTTTTTTAAATTTAAATCTTTAGGTTCAGGGTTCGTATGCCACTTGTAAAAACCTGGAAATCTTGGAATTTTAGGACTTTTTATTTGAGGCCTGAGATTCCTTGGAAAACGGAGATTTTTCATAGTAACCTGGAAAAATCATTGAATTTTGAGTCTGCAGTCCACCTAGTATACTGTATATTCTACAGATTGGTTTTTTTCTTAGGCATCATTTTTGGACAATTTGTTCAAAGTTATTTTGTAAGGGATATCGAAATTTCTTCCAATTTATTGTTGTGGAACGCTGAAATTTGTTAGTCCAAGTTATTGTTAAATAATAATGCAGCAGTTTTCCGCAGTTGTCCAGCACAAGAGTGTGTAAAATGAAGGAATTGCTGGAGTGAAGTGGGTATTTGGTGTGTTTCAGAGGGGGATAGAACGTAATTTCCCCGTATACCAAGACCTTCAAAAAGCTCTTCAGACCAGAAAAACACCTGGGGAAAGTCCTGGAATGTTTTAGTTGTTTCTTCTCATTTTCTCGTGTTTTGGAAATAGCGATGCTCAATATTTCGAATCGTAGGAAAAATAATGAATAAAAAAGGAGGTGAAAATATTTTCCCAGAACAGGCAAGTTTAGGGAAGGAAGGTTCATAAACCTAAAATTCAAATGCAGAAATTCCAGCTAGCAAAAGATTTGTGTTTCTGTTTCTGTGACTAGAGTTCATTCAGTTTACTACATTAGTAGATCCCTGCTAGAATGCCAACACTTGTAACATCTTTGTTTGAATTTCCGGCGTTTTCAAGATTTAACTGTTTGTTCTCTGCACAATTTACAGTGGAATCTGCACACCTGTTGCTAGGGGATGTTGAGTAACCCCATGTTATAGTATATCATTACTAGTGTACAAATAACGTATTCCTACTACTGTAGCTTCCTGGTGTGCGTAATATCCCGTTGATTAAGTAATAGACACTACACATCCTGTGTTTCCCCAGTTCTGTATCACCTGGTTGTGACCATGTACATTTACAGTGCATCTCTGTAGCATGACTCACTTCCAGGGAGCTGTGGCATCACCACAGGAAAAAGCTGTTTGTGTTGAAGGTTAACTCATTGTGATGCAGCCTTACAACTTGTAACGTTTGCCCTTTGTACAGGTGTTGGCAAGACAAGTATTGCAAGATCGATTGCTAGAGCACTCAATAGAGAGGTGAATATTTAGAGATCAACGATATTCATAAAATGTACTGTCACTGGTTTTATCCCATTCACTCTCAAATTGCCAAATCTTAATGCTAATAATGCTAAACTTTCATTACCCGAGTCCATAAATTTTCTGTAAACAATTTGGGAGAATTTTGCAGGGAGGGATGTTCAGTTGCTATAGTCTCACAAAAAAATCAACTTTTTGTACTGTAATGAGAATATAGATGTTGTTAAGGTTGGTGGGAGTGAAAGAGTTCGTGAAGGCTAACATTTGTATTAATCCAACAGGCAACAAAAATGAACGTAAATATTATGAATAGAGCTCGTGATTGTTTGAAGTTGAACGTTTCAAAACACTTTTCAGCAGGACGCTGTTATATCACCATATTTGTAGTTTTTGCGACGTTCTACTAGTAAAGCTACAGGGCATCACAAGAAATACATGTATATGTTTTAAGTTGGATTTTTCGTCACAGAGAAGTTGATATTTTAAAGCGTATAAATCTTGGGAAATTACTTCGGGTTTCAAAGTGATCGGGCAATAGAAAGATTTGGTACCGAAACCATTCTCATACGTCAGAATCAGAACCGCCCTGGCTACTATGGTAGCACCCTATCTTTGATGACGTCATCTGTTTACATTTGGACATAAGAAAAACCTGAATTTCGTTTGCTGAACAAATGAAGCCAATAGTAAGAAAGAGCATATCAAGAGTAGTTATCAGGTCAATTTTTCGATAAAAATCAGAAGTTAAACAGAAACTTGCGTTGTACGTTCGAAAATCTTTATCGAGAATTATAGTCAAATGTCTGGGTGTTTACAGTAATTCTGCTATACAGCAGAAATCCCTTACATTTTGGCAATTTAATTTCAATTGTTTTTTAAAAATGACATAAAACTCGGCAGAACAGTCAATCATTACATGCCTTACTCCATGACAGCCTTAGTTTGCCCGTCTGCCTTGTAGTTTACGTTTATGTTAATCAGAAAACATGTTTATTGTGATTGAGCAGTTGATTGTTTAGCATCTACAGTGGATGGATAATGCGTGTCAGGGGGGTGATACTACACCCTGGCTGCAGCCTGTCTACCTGGTATCAGACACTCAGTCACGCGGTTGCCGTAACATAGACAAAGATACATACTAAGCACACAGAACGTGCAGATGAAGGCCGGTTGTGGGAAATGTGAACCTCGTGTGGACTATCTGAGTATCTTGGCATGACACAGGTTTGCTAGAAAACCTCCAACTTGGTGTTTTTCTTGTCTTCGCAGTATTTCCGCTTCAGTGTGGGAGGAATGACTGATGTTGCTGAAATAAAAGGACACAGGTTTGTGTAGTGCAATGTAGTGTAGTGTTTTAGTTTTGTCACAAATATTCCATTCATTTGTGGACCGATTACTTTGTTGGAGGTCATGCTCTTGAATCTTATCAAAGACCTCAGTTTTAGGCCACAGTTAGTCTGTTACTGTAACAATGCCATCAACTGTAATGCTATCATGCAAATTATGTTCTTCAATCTTGAGTAGTCTTCTCAGTCATAGAAAGCAGGTTCTCAATCCCGGTGAAGTAAAGTCACGTCCGCTTCGTTTTAATTTTTCCGCAGACGAACGTACATTGGTGCCATGCCTGGAAAGATCATTCAGTGCTTGAAAAAGACAAAGACTGAGAATCCATTGATTTTGATTGATGAGGTGAGAATCAACTGTTAGCGCCTTGGTGGCGCAGTAGTCGAGTGGTTAGCGTGTCTGATTCGTAAACTAAAGGTCGTGAGTTCGAACCCCGGCCTGACCACTGTGCTGTGACCTTGAGTAAGGCACTTCACTCGACTTGCTCTAGTAGACTCAGCTGTATAAATGAGTTCTAGCATCTGCTTGGGGCTGACCTGTGATGATTAAGTGTAACCTCTATTTTTATTGATACAGACTGTAGTGTTTGTATTTTCGCAAGGCGCAAAAAGATGTATCTGGTTCGCCCCTTTGAAACATGATTCAAAACTTGCAGACAGGTTGCAATGCATATTTATACTCGTATTTTTTGTGATAACGTTTTTAAACTGCGAGTCACACTAATCTTAAGTTAATACAATTGGGATCGCTTAGGTAATAAACATTTGACTGTGGACTTATTGTGGTACTGACAGATGTAAATCTTTAGAAGAAATGCACTCTGACTCGACTGTGAAGGTCAACGAGAAAGGCTGAACATACAACTGACTATCCCCCCCCCTATTCTCAGGTTGACGAAATCGGTTGACCATACTTTTAACTAACTCCCACCCTACAACTTGAGAAAGTTTGTTGACCAAACTTCTTACGATTGCAGGTTTACCAAAAAGGTTGACTGTACTTCTGACTAACCCCGCTCCTCTACTACCGATTTACAAAATTGGTTGACTATACTTCTTACTAATCCCCCTCCTCTACTACAGATTGACAAAATTGTTTGACTATACATCTGAGTAACCCCTTCCCTCTCTACAGGTTGACAAGATAGGCCGTGGTGTGCAAGGAGACCCAGCTTCTGCTCTTCTGGAACTGTTGGACCCAGAACAGAACATTGGCTTCTTGGACCATTACCTGGACGTGCCAGTTGACTTGTCCAAGGTATTAGCTTCTTTCAAGTGCAGTGTTCCCTCTTTGTAGTGCATTGTCTTTCTTTTTCTGCCAAGCGCCTGTTTCATTTACAGTGGGTTGGACTGTGACCAAAATCCAAAAAATGTCAAATTCTGGGGAAAGGGCATGATATTTTGGTCAAATCAGGTGAAGGACATTACACCAGGGAAATCAGTCAGACCGCGGGACCCGTCATTGTGTTGGATCTCCCACCCACTGGACGAGGTAAAATGTCAAATCCCTGCCCAATATATTTACAGGTGTGTTTCTTCGAGGGAATCCCGTTGATCCTCGAGACAAGTTACGTTACATCCGGACGGGACTGTAACTCTTTTTATTTGTCACACCCAGGTACTGTTCATTTGTACGGGGAATGTGACAGACACCATTCCGGGGCCGCTGAAGGACAGGATGGAAATCATCCACGTCTCTGGTTATGTAGAAGATGAGAAGAAAGCGATAGCTGAAGTGAGTTCCTAGCTCATAGTTTAGGCTGTAGACATAGCAGTAGTTGGTTCGCTGATTGAACTGCTCGGGACCTTGTTTGTGTTTATCTGTGTTGAGCAGTTTCCGCTGATATTTGGAGTTTTAAATTTTATCACCTGTATCACATATGAGGGATTTCAGAAAACCTTTGCTAGCATGTGAGGGTGAGTTGGTGAACACCCTCCGAAATAAATGTCGTACGAGTTCCGAGAAGCAAGAAAGTTTTGTAAGTATTTGGAAATTTGAAAGAATGTTATGTGTAACACACGAGGAAGTTTCAAAATAGAAAATAGTTCTTATTTTTAAAAGTTGTTGGAGTTATTAAGGAGTAAGTGTGTTGGTAATTAATACTGTGTCAATTGCTAAAACGGAACTTTCTTGGAGACATATTTTAACTTAATCAGTGCATTTTTCTTTTAATTGTTTTTTTTTCAACTCTTGTCTCCCATAAACCGTTCTATTTTTGTGCAACCACTTTTGGTCTTTAACAAGTAATAGCACACTTACATGAAGTTGAAGTCTCCTTATTCCTCGAGAGCTTGATAAGGTAACACCTATCTCCTCGAGTTTACCTCGAGAGCTCAATAAGGTAATACCTATCTCCTCGAGTTTGCCTCGAGAGCTCAAGAAGGTAATACCTATCTCCTCGAGTTTGCCTCGAGAGCTCAATAAGGTAATACCTATCTCCTCGAGTTTACCTTCAGACCTCAATAAGGTAATACCTATCTCTTCGAGTTTACCTCGAGAGCTCAATAAGGTAATACATATCTCCTCGAGCTTACCTCCAGACCTCAATAAGGTAATACCTATCTTGCAGAGGTACTTGATCCCGGTGGCCAGGGCCAGTGCTGGTGTACAAGAAGAACAAGCTGTAATACAAGATATGGCATTATCTTCCCTGATCAAGTCATATTGCCGTGAAAGTGGTGTCAGGAATCTTCAAAAACACATTGAAAAGGTAGTTCAGCTCACGTGCTTTGTATCTGTTCCAAACACTTTGAAATACTCATTTGTTTTGTATTCTTGTTCTTTATTAGATCTTCCGCAAGACAGCCTTGAAAATTGTTCAGGGTCATGAGGGAGCGGTGCACGTAACAGAGAAAGATCTTCAAGATTTCGTTGGAAATCCAGTGTTTAACAGTGACAGGATTTATGATCAGATGCCCCCCGGAGTAGTGATGGGTCTGGCGTGGACATCTATGGGTCAGTATCTTGCTCATTGTGTTAACTAATGAACGTGACCAGGCGTTAAAGGATCTCAGTAGTCTGCATCGGTAGTGTTGTTCATTATGCTTATTTTCTTAGGTCTCTTCATGTATTGCATAAGGTCTCTTAGTACTAAGAGCAGTGAACAGGGGCTAGTGAGGATAGCACTTTAACCAGTGCCGTGTTGGGGGAGAGTTAGCTCGTATTTTATTGTCCCTAAACCATCACGAGAACGCTTCTCCATTTCCTAGCCTTATGATATGAACTGATTGTATGAACTCGATCAAAGGGAGTACTGAGACTTTATCTCTTCGTGAAATTGTTGTGTTGGTAATCTTATGGTACAAAATGATTGGGTTCCTGCAGTATATATTGAGGTCTCTACATGAACCCTCTTCTTTGTTAAACTTGTAGTATAAACTGATTGAATGAACCTCATCAGAGGCGGCGCAACTCTAAGTACTGAATACTAAGTACTGAGTATGTACTCTCCTCATTGTTAATGTCTCAGGCGCAAACCGGGGGGTAGTAACTTAGTACTCAGTTCTTTTTACTACTCGATGTTATCTTTCTCCACCATGAAAGGGCGCGAAATGCAGTCCAAGACAATCCACGTTTTCTCGAATTTTCCTGGGGAACTATACCCCGGATCCCCCTAAAGGTTTTCACCTTCACTGTCACGCGCACCCCCTCCCCCATGCAAAATCCTGGTTACAGGCCAGCGCCTCATGGTATAAATTGATTCTATAAACTTCATTCGCAGGGGTTTTTAGACTTTATATTGAAATAAATATATTGGGTCATGTCTACGTGAACTCTGATTTTTCTTATCTGATTGTATGAAGTTTATCACAGGAGGTTTTGCTTTGTATACTGAGACAACTCTACGCGAACTCTCATCTTTGCCAACCTTGTGGTGTAAACTGGTTGTATGAACGTCTTCACAGGGGGTTCTACACTGTATGTTGAGACATCTCTCGGTGAACCCCTGGCCAGGGGGGAGGAGAGCAGATCGCCTTCGTTGGAAGTGACGGGGCAACTGGGTGACGTCATGAAAGAAAGTGCCAAGATTGCATACACGTTTTCCAAGGTCAGTGACTAGGAGTTTCATATGACTGCTTGACAGTGAACTCCTACAGGTTTCTGATGGGTTGAGTCTTGAGAGTTTCTAATTGTAGTGTTTGGAAAGGTTACCATATTTGCTACAAAACTCGCTTTTTCTAAATTACTGATAGATACATGTATACTAGGTGAGTTTTTACTGAAAGATAAATTTGTTTCCTGTCGAAACCCATTTGACTTCAGTACGTGCCGTTTACCCGAATAGGTCCATGGCTTTTAAGATAGTTAAAATGCAATTTTGATTTACAACGGAAATTATTTGGAAAAGCAGTATTATGAATGTTTGTAGTAGAGCTTAATCCGTGTACAGTATGTAGAAGCAAATTCTCCGGCTAACCACTGTCTGTATCCTTGCCCCCCCCCCCCGAGTGATTTAGTATTACATATTGTAAAGTTCAGTTCCTCCGTCTTTCACAATGCTTTGATCCTGTAAACATCCGCACCTGGCGTATCATCTGCCCGATTTGTAGGCGGCCTAATTTGCTCACAATATGTACAAGTTAATATTTCTTTGGTTATATCTATACATACAATAATGTTTATTATTTTGTAATGTTCTTTATTTGCTTATCCCATTTAGTGCCACGAGTTATTGTGGTGGGCCAATATCACTCAAATGTTAGCACGTCTTGCGCAATTCATAGCGAACCGACCAATCAGAGAGCAGTTTCTGAGCGCCGCCAT
>JAOBYE010333874.1:0-15144 GCA_025403585.1 Parazoanthus swiftii | reverse complement strand
GCCGCCGCTGCACCCTAATTTATCACCAGCTCTTGGCTGTTTTTTGTTTCACCGAAAACAGATATTCCTTGATTTGAATGCCCTTTTCAAAGCTCTACCATGAAAGCAAGGACTTTTGTTAGCTTTAAAGGACTTAGAAGTTACATATGCGTATCTCTTACTTTGTAATAAATTTTGCCAAAAATTTAATCGTAATGTTTTGCGGAAGAAACCTTAATGTTATGGTCAAAGTCATCACGGCTTTTGTAACTATAAAAGCGTTCCGTTAACAAATCTTTAGGAAACGTAAGTAGCTCCAAATATTATGTATGAGAATCTAGCAGTGTCTTTACGACTGCACAAGTTTTCAGCATGGGAAGCAGGGTCAGAATTTAACTTCACCCTGTGGCAACACCCAGCGATGTTTGAACTGTAACAGTACTCACTTCATTCGAAATATCGACAGACGGTAATTTATTGTGTTGAACAGTGCTCCCAGCAGACCCCCTGAAAAATACAATCAATCTTGTGTTCAATCCTTCCTGTATTCATGAATATTGTTTCAGTACAGTAACGATAATGCAACAAAGAGAAGCAATTGGCCTTTTGCAGCTATAGGTCACATGGTACAAACTATGCCCAAGTGGAACGCAAAAGAATGTGCAAGACTCCAAAAAACACAATTAACTGGAAAAGTGTGATTTTCCTTTCTTTACATTTCCCAGTGGAGCCTTGCACATTCTTTTGCCCTCCAGTATGGCGTATTTTGTACCATGTGATCTCTAGATGCAAAGGGCCTGTTGAAGAAATCTTTATTTGAAAAACAATTTCCAAACAAATCTTAAAAATATTGAGTTACTGTTTTAAGTACTTGCAACAAAATATAATTCCCCGCTCTCTAGTTTCTTGCTGCTAGACAAAATGAAAATGGCCATCACCGAAACTAAATGAGTGAAAATCAAGAGTGTTTACAGTTGTTCTCTAAATCAATAAGAAAATAAAGCAAACAGTTGAAACAGAAGTGGAGTTGATGGGTCACTATAGATAATACCTGATGAAGTTCCGAGACTCCCATGGATCTTGTACAGTGTGCAGAAACAAGAAACATTTAGGATTGAGAAGTCAAAAATATTAAGCAGCTGTTAGTACATTTTCAACTTACCAATTACTCCCATCAGTAAGAAAAGAGGAATTTCGTATCCGTAATAAGAAATACCCTGGTGAAAAGCAAGGAAAAAAGTTTGGCTATTACCCGTACATGCAGCAAACCAGAAAATGTTATTAGGAAATACGGGACCACATTCGTGTATTATTTTTGAATGGAGTAATATACAAAATGACTATTTATAGCCATTTCTCAGCAACAGTCTCATCCCCACTTACAACTGCACAGCAAATATAGCTAAAAGACAAAGGCATGAGAGTCAATCTTAAAGGTGTCAAATAACAAATTGGAATAAGTGGTTCGTAAGTGTATTTAATAACTATGAGCTGCTGGATATCTATGAACAAAATTCCATCGAGATAACAAGAGATTTCTTTTAAGAAAGGAATCCAACTAAAGATCCACGTAGCTCTACGAAATATGTGATTACTTCCTGATTTGGAACATTTAGATCTATCGATACAACCAATTCCCGCCTTCCCTCTCCCCCCCCCCGTCCGGCTCTGGACCCACCCTTTGGCTACAGCCTACCTCTAATTAAAATTAAATGTGCGAGAAATGATTGGTTAAGACATATTTAACGAAAACAAGAAAATGCATTCTAGAAAAAGTTGAGGAATTGCACCGTGTTTCATGAGCTGCTTGACTTAATATGATTACAACCTGACAAGAAAAATTTTCAAGAAAGCTCTAACAATGTGATTAATATACCCTTTCACAATTTTCGTTATAATCTAGGTCAGGAAGGCAATCTCAGCTGAATTTACAGCACAAGTATGGAAAACTATTCAACTTTAGACCCTTTTAACTCCGCTTTTTTCAGCAGATTTTGTTTGCAGAAGGTTTGGATAAAAAAAGTTCTAAATCCTCAAAAAGAAGAACAGATTAAGACGACAGCGACCAAAATCAAAAATTCAAAACTAAAAACTGTAATTAACTTTGACTCAAGTATTCATAAGGAAAGTTGAAATTTTGATTACGGAAGTTCACATGATTTTAACCTTTTGTTTTTGATTTGAGAACAAAATCTCCACTTTTATTCCTTCCAAAAGACACTTTTGTCAAAACACGATGCAGAAAAGCGGGGTTACAAGTAATTTTAGCCATGATTGCCCCCATCCCCAACAAAGATGGCGACAAAAGCTGTGAAAGGGTCTATTGCCTTAACATCATTACCTGCGATATCTGGAGCACTTAATATCTAGAATATGGCTCATGAACAGAAACAGTCCTGATAACTGAATGATCGAACTGTTTATGAATTACCATCCAAATATTTTTGTTCCTAATTTAATATTGCTGCGAAACAAATTTCCGAACACAAGCTCAAAAATCCCATTTATATTAATAACAAACCTCGAAAGACCCAAAATTAATGAGACCCGGATTAGTGAGATCAAGTGGGTGTCCATGGTAGATGGACAGTGCCAAATTAAGAGTGAAGGTGGAAATCATTGATGCAAAGAAGATTCTCCACGTCAGGGCTTGATTCCAGAAGCTGGCGCCTTCTTCCAAACTAAACAAAACACCACCTTGGAAAAAAGAAAAATAATAAGTTTTGGTTCTTGTTTTCATATCATCAGTTACTTCATTCAGGTTCAGATCCCTACTGAATAATAATAGCACCAATACTACATTTCTGTGGTACAAATTCAATCAGTGTTTTCAAATGCACCTCACATTAGGTTCTTTGAATTTTTTTTTGAAGTTGAACCTCCGCGAAGAGCACACACGAGGCAGACTATCCAGAATTTACAACAAAAATCTTGTAACTTCGCTTAAGGATGTCTAAGGGGTAGACAGCAATAATTCTTTGTCAGAGCATAAACCTTTATAGGATTCAGGTTTAACAGATATTAGAATAGCAACATATGTAGGTTTCATGAACGTCGATGGTTTTAAAGGTAATGAGAATACCTTAAAGTCGATTCTGAATCTTACAGGTAGCCAGCAAGGTTCCAAGAAAAGTGGAGTAATAGGAGAAAATCCAGTAAACGTTTACATAACTTCTAACACTCCTTATCAACTGCCGATGCTCACGAAAATCCTACCAGTTGCCACTACACTGATGTGCACTTTGCTGCCGTCACAACACCAGGTATACTGGTGAACCTCTTTGCAAGGTTTATTCCGTGTAATAAAGGTACGGATATAAATTGTAAATTGCCCTGTACCAAGCAGTTGTTCTTTGAAACACACTTTACCAAACTTTGAACCAAGGAAGAACTCAACTGTCCTGTTTGTAGTCAATTATTTACCATCCCATTTTTGCGAAAAACCTTTAAACAGGATCAAAGGAGGAAAAAAGGATACAAGACTAGCCAATGCAGCTGAAATCTACTACCTAATAAATACTCAGTACAGATCACAAACGGATACCAGCTATATAAAAAAGTATGTTCTTTGGGAGTTTGGAAGAACGTAAATAATCTCTTTTGAAGCTGAAAATAATGGCACACTCTCAACAAAGTGTGACTACAAAAATCTTTAACACATACTGACATAGAAATTGTTATTTTATGAAACGTGTTCTGATAAGGACGATATCCTGACCACAAGTCACGCCAGCTGCAAACTCGTGGTTTATCTCCACAAGTTCAAGTTGTGACCTTTTTGTCTAACTAGCAATTAACCGTGATTAAGCTTTTGAGATAGTGAGCAAGAATTCGTGAAAACGCATCACAGTTGCACTGTAACCTGACATAAAAACAAAGGCCACAGACCTACTGGAGCTCCAAATGCTGCCGACACTCCAGCTGCCGCCCCACCAGACACAAAGTCTCTCTTTTCGTGGTCAGTTCTGAAGTACTCTAGAACATGGAAATCTTTATTGAATGTCGTGGATCTTCCTTGTGACACACCAGCAGCAATCACAGCTCCAGAGTGTATCATGGGGCCTTCTTTGCCACAGGCCAAACCCCCCGACACCGAGAACATCACGCCAATAACTTTTACAATCAAGGTCTTCGATGAAAAAAAATCGATTGTTATTGTTGAGGACTGTGGTGCCTTTTTAATAAAACTGTTCTAACACTATAAAGAAGGTGCTGGATCACACTTGAAAAACTTAAAACCGTTTTAACACCCAGAAACCCAAGAAAATGCCCGTTGCTATGGGTTTTAAAACACGGAAAGGAATATCGTCAGCGTTTTTCTTAGTGCTTTGGAAATGGGGTACGCTGAGGGGTAAAAAGGTACTCGTGGATTTATGAAGCAGATATCCAAAAGCGTTTGGGGGTATGCTCCTCCTGAATATCTTAAAAACCGATCTTCTCAAGATGCGGCTCTGAATTACCAGGTTTTTCTGTGAAAAATTGGATATCAACTTTTTGTACAACTTTGCACGCTGTTTACAATAATTTAATGTACCACTTTCAGTTAACTTATCAGAAGTTAGAGTTGTGATAAATTCATTGCTGGGGAAAGGCAGTACAGCCACTGGGGAAAGTCGGTACAAATTATTCACCGGTGTACCCGCCTTAAGGAAAACACTGATCGTTAGTGTAGCAAAACTTTGCGAGTAGGAAGAGCATGGATGTTGAAATGGAATACACCTCATCCATTTTTTCCATTGTGTTGATGCCATAAAAAGCCCAGAAATTTCAAATATTTGTGTAGGATAACCAGTACCAGTAAGTCTTAATATAAAAAAGTACCTTTCCAAAGGCAGCACTCACAGCAAAAACAATAGCACTAAATTATACATCAGTGAATTTAAAACAAAAGTTTGTTTTGCAGTTTTCGGTTTAAGTCCCATGATGTAAGATAGTTGAGAGTACCGAAATCAAAAAGGGATTCATAGCAAAGTTTTTCTCAGTGTTGGACTAAAAATGAAACAAAGCTCGACATACTTTTATTTGTTTTTAGGAGTTGATGTGTAAATCAATAAGCCATTCTTGATTTTTTTTCCTTTTAAAGAAACTGGAGGTGACACTGCAGAAACTTTGAAATCATCTAATCTGAGAACTCCTAAATGGTCATAAATGCTTGTTTAGTGAAAGACAGATCAACAATCGTATGATGAATCAACTTAAGGTTTCCTGGTTCCTTGATGAGAAAAGTGGAAACTTGATAGTTTTACTTAGTACCTTTATCCTAACAACGTGTGGTACTTTAACTCCATTAAGATAGCACTTGATTTGCGGGATTCCACTGCCAGCTGCAACAGGCTGTACAGGAAAACAAGTCATACAGTCATGTACATTCAAACAGCTAGTTATGGCTAGTTCAAAAGGTTTGTCTCTCAAAGTGTCATGATAAACAAGAAAATTTTTTAAGAGTCTGTTAACTTCAAATGTTGATGGATTCCATCCCCAATCTAGTCCTCAAATTTATAACCTTGGCTGCCACACACTTTAAAGTGACCATGGAAACATGAGGGGGGGAGTTGAACTGGAGGCAGAGACCATCTCCAGGTTTTAAATTTATTAAACACTGGAGGTAAGGCAGATATTTCTTGTCAAATAAAATATGTTTGATATAATTTTGGGATTGAGTTTATTAAATCAATTACCCACTGCTAGACAGCAAGGAAATTATCAAGCCCTTTGGACTACTGTTAGAATCTTCTAGATGTATAATTATTCCATTCTCATCATCGCATACATTACAAGTGAGAGAGTAATCATTCCTTCATAAACAGTGATGGTGGCATAGGTGGAGGGTCACTTTTTTCACAAACATTTTTAATATGGTGATTCTATCACTGTCCATTTGCTGGCAAACAATCAGATTGACACCACAAGCAAATCTCAGTATTTTGCTCAACCTTATCATTATTATTATAACTAACAGCTTACCTCAAATCTCGCAACAAGATATGCAGCAACAAGAACATAAAGCATATCAATAACTACCCACAATGCATAGGGAGCTGCTAAACAGACTCGATTTTCTGTAGTGCATTGATCAAGATCTGAACCAAAGTCAAGAAAATCATATTTAAGATTTGCAAGGGAAGTCACAAACCACAGACTTCATAAAATAAAGTTAAGTTAATATTTAATTTAGGTAATACGGTATATGTGACTGACCGGGTGGCAAGAGGTTCTTTTATAGTCGTAGTTTGTGTGAAACTACTGTTTAGGTTGTGACAGTGAGTTCAAATAAAACAAACACAAAAGAGGAGCAGAGCTCAAAAACACAACTCGACACACTTGTCAAATACAGATGTACACGTCAAGTAACATGACCGACAAACCTCGTGTACATTACCAAATAGCAATTCACAATCCAGAGTAAACAGCAAGTTGGAAAACTTAAATTACTGTGTATTGAGATATCAAAAACCGAATACTGTATGAAATCCACGAAACTACGGACCACATAGATCTCTATTACACTGTGGAACAAATACACTACACAATGTCTCCTGTAAAGTCTATTTACACATTGCACTCGAGAAAACATACAGATAAACAAGTGGATCCTATGTGAGGATAATCCGTGACATCTCAAAAATGCAGTTCGACTTTAAATCGTTTTAAGTTTGAGTTATAAACTCAACTTGGCTACACTTAGTACTTAATACTTTATTTAAGTGCAATCATGTTGTTTAAACTCAATTAATCATTTTGTCATTGTACATAAACTATATACCTGTACTAAGCCTTTTCCAAGGCTTGAAGAGGTACATAATTAATATGTAGTATGTACATGTATTGCTCAGTTCCACCAGTACCAAGCTTTTCCATACTTTTCTTGTCCAAATATAACCAATTACCATATTGCAGTATGTTTTTTTTTATCATTTATATTTAAATATTGGTAGTACAAATCAAGTTTCTGAAATCCAGTTTTTGAATTTTTTGTACAGTTTATGTAATCTCCATGTGGTGTTTTTGGCTTCAGGAACAGGATTTGTTCATGAGTCTCTGTTGTGCATTAAATACTGTTAGTAATAATTTTTATTTTTAACAGTTGCATGCAAATTAAATAGAAATGCTCAAAGTGAGATGATCAAATTTCTTCCTGATCTGTAATTATGGCTGTTGTATATTAATAAGACATAGTTTAATCTTCATATTTTCAGTTTTATCATTATTTAGTACATATGTTTTGATTCTGTATTTTTTATTATTTAATTTTGTGTGTTTCATGGTTTGGTGTAGCTTGTCATTTGTCATTTGGGAGTCCTAACTGACATTCCAACCATAGGAGTTGCTAAGAAACTTTTTCATGTGGATGGCATTGAGAAAACTCCTTATTACATTGAAAAGGTTGTGTACACTTATTAAATGAAATGTTTTCTAGAGCTTTTTACACAGTACATAGTTTCATAGAATGTTTTATTTACCGTTGATTTTCAGACTTTCGACACTTAAAAAAGTTGTTTATTTATTTACGATTTTAAACCGAGTTAAGGTTTAAAGAACAAACCATGTTGACTTTGGTTGAGAATTCAAATAAGACAATTCCTTTTTCAGATTCGTTAATATCGTATGGAAAGTATAGTAACTGAACTTGTGGCACAACTGGTTTGTTCTTTAAACCTTACTCGGTATAAAATTGTAAATAAATAAACAACTTTTTCAAGCATCGAAAGTCTGAAAATCTACGGTAAATAAAACATTCTATGACAATAGCTAGAAGTACATATACCGATAGTTACTGTATATGCAGTAAGAAGAGAAATTAATTTAATGTATTGACCAGTTGGTTCTTGCAAGCTTCTGTGTAGTGCAAAATTTTTATGAACAAGCATTTTTGCAAATAATTTGACAGTCAGAATCCAAGTGTTTTAGACGTCATTAAAACCATGTTCTCATGAATTACAGGTAAGCTCTGTATACAGGTACCGGTACCCTTCACAATTTTGTACATGTTCTTTGCAGCTTGTCAAGGTTTCGTTTGATTCTTGTGATCATTTAGAAATTTGAAAAACCATTTGAAACTTTTACAATAATCATGGACATGCTTTACGTTTCTGAACAGTATAAAATAGCTTTTAAAATGACACATACGGTACATATATACGGTACATGGACTTGTATGCTACTTACAAGCCTTCGTAAAATTATGCCATTAAATTTTGTTCCAGCTGTTTTTACTAAATCTAAACTTAAGATCTTATATGTTATCATGATAATAATTTTGCAGATAAAAAATTCTTTGCCAAGGGGCGGCGATGTGTTCCCACTAGTTGGAAATTCTGGAACTACATGGGGAAAGGTAATTTTCTATATAATTAGTATAGAATAATGTTATACTTCTCTTCTCAATTCCTAATAGTTATTGACAATGCTTAGTTTTTTGCAATTTTATGGAATAAGAATGTAGACAGGCACTCGTGTTACATAAAATAAACTCTTACAATACAAGTATAGCTCTCAACCTAAAACTGTAAATTATAGCTACTTGTTAATCAACAAAATGATATGCTTTTATTGTATTTCTTTATTTATCAAGGCTTTAAGAAGTACAGACACTGCATCAAACCCAATCTTTGTGTCTGTTGGGCATCGCATTGATCTGGAGTGTGCTGTGAAGCTGGTCCATAGATGCTGTGAACACCGCGTTCCTGAACCAACGAGACAGGTGGGACAATGTGCCGTGAATCATGAGCAGTTGTATGTACTGTGATAGTCTTCAAATGAGTACTCGAATGACTTGGAATAGGACATTTACGTGACTGCGTCAAACTTTTAACATTTCCTGCTTGTAATGCAGTTCAACCTACCTATGGCTGCAAAGGTTAAGCGAATAAAGTTGTCATCACCATCATCATATTTTGCAACAACCAGAATGTTTTGCCCACTTTCTTCTGTAAGATAATGAGTGCTAAATGTTCTGTATCCTCACGAAGAAATACCAAAAGCGACTAAAGGCCTTGTAACACGAGGCAGTTTTCTCTGCAACCTGGCTGCAACGCAACGCCATTGCGAAGCAAGTTGCAGAAATTGTGCGTGTAACAACCGTCTCTGCAACTTGCAACGCAACATGTAACATGTCCACTGCAACCTCCTTTGCAAGGTACACCACATTTGTTTTATTTTGCCCAAAGCCGCTTACGTTTCTAGTTTTACCGCAGACAAAGATTGTGTTGCGTTGCGGTGAGTTGCAGACGTCGGACATCTACTAGCAAATTGCAATGTTTTGTTATCGTCAGCATTGCATTGCAGGTTGCAGAGAAAACTGCTCCGTGTAACATGGCCATTCGTAAAGTATACTGATATTTGTAGTAAATTGACGCCGTCGTGCAATTATCCATTTTACGTACATGTATAACAATATTCAAAGTGGAGTTTTTTTAGTTTGTGATATGAACAGAACTGAGGTATGATTTTATTTGCAACCAGATCTTTGTTTTACTATACACCTGAAGACGACTTTATGTCGAAAACGCTTGTAATGAGTACTTTACCATTAGTACATTTAAGTTATTTGCAATGTATTGTCATTTTATGCCTTGCGCACTTTTTCACTAACAAAACTCACGATACTATTGTTTCTCAGACACTCACAAACAACGAGAGATTACATTTTTAATTGCGTTGTTTCGTTATAGCCTGCGTTGCAGCCGGTTTGTTTGTGTTCAAAGGGTGAATAACCAACGGTTTAGACTGTCTGCGGCGCAGGCTATTTCGTTACAGAATCATCAAACTCATTGATGCGAATGTCTTTTTCCTCTAGTTGGTAGACTCTAATCACGCGATCCTCTGATGTCTCTGATTAACTGCATGCCCGGCTGGCAGCAAATGTTGCATAGAAAGTTTTGTTCAATAATTACCACTTCCCCTCACATTGCCATTTGGTTTGCATCAATTTTCCCAAACTTGAAAATAAAATTACACTGTAAACATTTAAAAACTGCAATACAACATGTTGGAACTTCTGATCTTGCAGGCAGATATCCTCTCACGAAAGTACATCCGAGAGAACTATGAGAAAGAAGTGGAATCTTGTTCTTGTGGAGGCGACAAGCGACTTACTAGTACACCACACCCTTTGGCCAATTCCAACGTAGCAGCAGCAGCCGACAGGAATACATTAATAAGAGACACAAGATTGCTGGAGTCGGCTGCTGATCAAATTAATAATTTAAGAATTACTTCAAACATACCTGTTACTAGTTCATCTCAATAGTGAATCTGGCACACATATTTTGTGCATACACAAAAAAAAGTAGTTTTAGTATTTTATGATAATAATAATTTTAAAAACAAATAAATATTTTATACCTAAATTTGTAACTGTCTCTTGTTTGCTGTATTTATAATAAAATATTCCGTTGTTCTAAAGAAAGCTGTTGATGCAGTTGAACACAATATAGATCGCGTTAATCTTCAACACATTAATAGCCTATAAAGATATCCTTACCTAACACTTAAAAACTACCAATATGGGGTCACTGCTGCTTGTACGTGATGGCGTTATTTACGGAGCGCAGCGAGTGGACGTTTCCTATTGGCTTCATATAAATAATTGGATAAAAATGAGGCCAATGATAGCTTGTAAAATTTGGTGCTTCAGAAATGGTGCTTATAGTATTCTTTCCCAGGGCGTCCTCTTCCTTTCCCCTTTTCACCTGCTACCCCTCACGCCTCCTGCCCCATGTTTTTGCTTTTGATCTCCTGACGCCCTGGGTTTCCGAGGAAGATTCTATTTCTGCAATAAATTGCGTGCAACATATTGAAAGGACTGATTCCACATCGTGCGCAATGCGAGGGCCTTAATTTGTGATGTTGCTGACAGTATCACAAGTGGATGTAAGGTCGGTTTAAAGCAACTCTGTAATATCCGATTTACATTTCGTGATTTCCGACTAAATTTCCAGCGCAATACTTTCACAACCGATTTAAACGAGTAGGCCAAGTAAAAAAAACCTGTTTAGCGTCCGGATTTTTTAAGCTAAGATGGAGGAAGCGGGGCCTTTTTTGGAAATTTATTAACCGTTTTTAAAAATAAGATTAAGGCAGGTGCCTCGGTACGAAATTCGGTTATCATTTATCGTTCTCGTACTCGTCAATTGGCTCTCCGTCGTCGAACTCTCCACTTGCAAACTGAGCAAAATTATCGCCGAGTTTACTTTCCATCCACAACAGAACGAGGATAACAAGGCCTCATATCCTTCCTAATGCTTTGATCTTAATGAAACACAAAAAAAACCATGGTGGCTAAACAACTTAATAGCTTTGAAAAGGCTAGTAGATTGAAGCGTTCACGCAGCAGATATGACCAGAAAAAGTGTACTGTAATATTGCTTTTAAGGAACATGAGCGGCCCTCCGGCAGTAGTGCCTGGTATCGAATTACTTTTAGACAAGAGCTATTCAATTGAAACATCACATAACGTATCATCCATCCCCGGAAGGTGGTTTGTTTGCTTTTGATAGCGTCAGATTTGTATGACTCCGCGACCTTGAAAAGGAAGTGGGCGGGAACGCTAAGCATAATTTTTTTTACTTAAGTCCGTACTTGCTAAATTACTTGAAATGATTGCACTAATTTGTCTCAATTTCGTGCAATATCGTTTTGCAACATTTTCATCAATGAAACTTAAAATACATTCATCTATGCCTGTCATTACTTCTGACGCAAAATGTAACAATTTTTGACACAAACTGTAAGAACGTAGATTGTAATAAAGCCTTTCATGTAAAGTTCAACAATGCAAAATGGTGAGTGAAAATTCAAAGCTGTCGCGTTGACCGGACAGGATCGGCGCGTCCCTCCCCAGCTGTGATCGGGCCATGGAATTCAATAAACGGATCTTGCTCTTGTCAGGGGAACGCGCACCTCGATTTGGTAGTATTGACGTCACCTGGATCAACAATGTAACAAGGAACTGGTTCACCTATGAAATTTGACATCAAACATTCCTGACATCAAATGTTACATTTCGCGTCAAACATGAACACTGTTGCATTGTGCATCAAACGTTGACTGACATTGTCAGGATTACAGACGTTTCGCACCCGCACCAGTTTGCCCCAGAGACGTTTCACACCCGCACCAGTTCGCCCCAGAGACGTTTCGCTCCAGGACGGTTCGCACCATATGAGCGGATCATTAAAATTAAAATTTGTTAAGAACTTGCTCTACATGTATTCAACTATTGTATAGTTCCAGAAAATATCCATATGGTGCTTTTCCCATGGAGGGTTATCAAAACTTTCCAGGGGTTGGGGGTGGGGAAATTAAGCCAAAACCCAGTGGGGTAGTATGGATAGTTTTTGGAACTATATACTACAAAGTCAAACATATGACAAAAAACATGGATTCACACAGTGTTACTATTTAAATAACACAATGTTTGCCCCAGTGGCTACAAACTATTGCTTTACAGCAGTTCAGTTTTGAATATTAGTCTTTGATTCTACAGAGTCAACTGGAAAACCAACAGTTTCAAAAAACATTTTTTCGTTATAGATTTTACCATGCTGCAAACTTATTAAAAACACATCTGTTAAATTTACAATCTCAAGACGTTGAAAAACCCGCTTTGGATCTAGACCTGAATCGCTCAAAGGTAAGAGAGCTTCCAAAGGAAATACTGTATTTCGACGGTTCCCCCAGAAAGTAAGTGTTGAAATCATTACAGTTCCACGGTTAGAGTCCACAGCAACTTCACCTACAACTCGACGAAAAAAATAGCTCAGTACAACGAGGCCAAGAGTAGTTGCAGAGGCTGCAGTTACAGCAGCGAGGAATACCGGCGTTGAAATGCTCCCTTGTGAGAACCAGAAACACACGGGCCAAGTCAAGCTTGTTACTACACCCACATGAAGTATTTTAACGCGAGAAATGAAACGGAAGTACTTTATCCACGGCAGCTTGTAGATCACTTTAAAGTCATCCTCGATTACTTTAGCATTTGTAGTCACGTTCAGGTATGTTTGCTTTAAATAATTTGAGTTGCAGTGGCGTGAAAAATTGATCGTGCTCAGACCAACGGTGTTCACGCGATTTGTGGTGTATGCCCGACTGCAACCGAGGCTACAGTAAGCATTTTTGCAGCAAGGTCGATGTAACTTTTCACTCCTTGAGATTGCGCAGCTTAATAGACAACGTCTCCCTATCGGGATTTTCCAAGTTGACAAACGAGCTGAAGAAGATCTGAAAAGCAATTTAAAAACTGTTTGAAAAAGCATTTGGAAATGTTATGATCTTCCAGGCGTATAGAGTGCTTCGCAGAAAGTTGCGACCACGATAAATATTCCAGCGGACACCGCCACTCTCCCACAACTCTTTGCGAGACGCGCAATGTTTATAAATTATCAAAATGGCTTCCGAAAGTTTGCGCGAAAGAAGGAAAACAGAGTTCAGAACGCAATCCTTTGTCAACGCGAGGATTAAAGAGAGATTCAATCAAATAAGACTTATCTTAAAGAAAGATACTTTAGAGCGGACTAGTGAGGAATCAGACGTGTTGAAAGATTCGCAAGATGTCGTGGACGAAATCAAGAAAAGAGCAAGAAAACAAGAGTTGGCGAAGGAGAGGGTGAAAGAGGTAGAGAAATTATGAAGGAATGTTGAAGGTATCTTCGTTTATGGGAAGTATATGAAAGTTTATTTGATGAGAAAGTTATCTTCAGGTTTTAGATCCACCGCATGTGTTGGAAGAAAAGACCAACAGACTAGCTCAAGCCATCCAGGGAGCGCGATGTCTGGTTTTGTACACTGGGGCTGGCATTAGCACGGTCAGTAAATTTTTTGTGTGAAACTCCTCGTAAAACTTTTTCTTTGATTATTTAGTGTGTTAATCTTAATTCTATTGCATTAATTTTGCCTTGCAGGCGGCTTCCATTCCAGATTACAGGTTCGTACAAGACTCATTTGTTTGAAGCCTAACAAGACTTACTTTTCTAATGCTCTATAAATAGGTCATACTTTCGTGTCCGTAACATTTTCCCTTGTTCACGCTGTGCTTTGTTGACTTTGTCATCTTGGTGTAACTGAGACTTGTTGTATTAAATATTTATGCTTTCAAGACAAAGCCTTCCTCTTCTTTATCCTTAAAGTCCACGATAATTTTGACTCGCATTATAGTTTGTCTGACCTACTTTAAAGCTAAACTGCAAGTTGTTATTAACACTTTCCATGGCCAGACAGACAGGGTGCTTTTTTTAATATTTTTAAGAGATCAAGATTATAAGTGTAAAATAGAGAAAACATTTCTTTCTCTTTTGTTTCCAAGTTAGCTTGGTGTAAAGGTATCATTTTCTTCTAGTAAAGAATTTAGACTTATTTTTTTCTACAGAAAGATTAGACATACAATGATACATAATATTTAAACTATATTGTTGGTAGTTAACAAAACACTGAAGTAACAACTGGCCCATCACTTATATTGATAAGTAAATAGATGTTGATTATCTGTTTACCTCTACTTTGTCTTTCACACATATTACACTAATCCAACTCAGCATTCTCCCCAGGGTTTTGTCATGAAGACTTGGGGGTGGATGTTAGTAAAATAAAATGACCTATAACAATCTTCACATCCATGGTGCAGGTAAAACATGTGAGAATGGGAAGACGGAATAAGGAGGTGCCACACTGAGTTCCCTTTATTGCTTTGGATTAACTACTGCATCCCCTTCTTCTTTCTTGCTAACTCCATCCCAATTCCAGGACCAATTTTGATAAAGAAACCTGTTACTCAATAATAGTAGTCAGGGTTGAAATAAGCATTGTTGTCACCATAAAATTGTGAACCAGCCCAACTCATTTTCAGCTGATCTACAATGATGTAACCAAAAAGAAATAAGCCTGAATCTAGTCCATGGAGGATACCCCCTTATTAAGCTATATGGGGATGAGCTACCCTTCATCATATACTGTTTTGGCCTTCCAATCACAAGAATTTTTTTGGGATTTTTGAAAGTCAATCGTTAACAGAGTCTAAAAATTATTATGCCTTTTAGCAAAGAAAATTTGAAATTTGAGCTGCGAATCACGAAAAGGGTATAATTTTCCATGAATTTTTCTCATTAACAGGGTCAGGGTGAGTGTCTGGGTGGACTCTTCCTACTCAGTCTTCGGGGGGGGGGGGGGGGG
>JAOBYE010333763.1:0-15145 GCA_025403585.1 Parazoanthus swiftii | reverse complement strand
TTGCAGAGAATAATCACGATCATTTCCTGCCTCACGCCAAGTTTGCTTACCTTGCCGGCCACGAATTGGCTCTGAAACGTGCCCAGCAGGCAGGTCTGTCACGTGACAAGGAGGAGAGGAAGACTGGGCTCCAGGAAGCTTATGCTATGGATGGGTTCGCTTGTCACTTTCTTACAGACGCATTCGCAAGTGGACACCTAAGGTATGAACAAGACTGGTTAGCTCCTCCCTTAATAAAAAAATACGGGGTTAATTAACTAACGACGCGACGGGACCTCGAAGTGCTTATTTCAAAATGCCCACTTACCTTGCATGCGATCCTTTTCCCTTTGAACGTCTTTTCACCTGTCCAGCTTGTAAGGAAAAGTAATTATATGAATTGCCAAGGATTGGTAAAACTTGTTAAGCACTCTGGCTCTAGTAAACACCTTTTTACAAGCCCCCAGTAAAGAATAAGCCTCCAGGGGGCTCATGCAGTAGAGGAAAACAGTAAAAATGTTTTGTTTCAATCAATAACAGGACTCCAAGGATTGAATTAGGAAGAAAATGCTTTCCTGCCAAGTTAGGCCATTTGCTGAGTAAATATATGCACGACGAAGACGGCAAGTGTGGTATTCGCGTAACAAACGCGAGAGGCGACAAGTGGCTGGCCTATGGTGATGGCATGCTGTTCAAGAAAAAGAGCAAAGACAACTTCAGAATTGCCAAGGAAGCAGTTCAGGCCTCCGTTGATCAAGTCCGCGATGCCTTTAAGTGTCCTAAGGAAGAGCAAGACCCGAGTAAAGTGACCGATTACATTCCAATTGTAGACAACGAGGCGAGGAACAACTACCCCATGTTCCGAATGTCTGGAGATGGAAAACTACTTCGCCGGGCTGATCTCAACAATCTTGGAGATTCTACGACAATCAGCGACTGGTGGGCGTCCTCAACGCTCATACTACTAAAATCTATATACAAACCTCGTAATAGCGCCATGCCTTAGATGTTTGTGCCCTGAGAACATTATGCCGGACATTAGAACCAGACACTAGATCTTTGTACCTTGAGAATATTTTGCGCCATACAATAGATTTCTGTAATCTGTACAGAGGGAAGAAATACCTTGTAATAGAAATATTTTGAAATAATTTTTGGTAGAAATCTAAAACATTCTAACAAGTTGAATTTTTTAGCAAAACTCTTTTTGAATTCCAGTTTAGTCTGTCGTCAACTCAAAGTGTCATGCCAAGTAACCGTGTAGTTTATACTGTCAGGTTGTAACCCACTTGAGAATTGAATCGCCAATACGAGCACTTAGTCAACATATAGTTCCTTTATTTGTCAGTACAACGCTAAGATGGAATGGAAGCGTTGAGGCACAGAAGGATAACGGTCCAATACGATATGATATATAATTTATATCACAGCTTCCGAATTACTGATTTGCTCCGATAGCTGATCGAAGTTTGATTGCTTCGATAAAAGATTGAAATGTTCTCGAAATCTATCAAAGAGATAATGTTAGGTGTTTTTTCAAATCAGATAAGGGACAGACGACTTGACCTTGAGGGATAAAATAGAGCAACGATTTGATCATTGTCTGTCATCTGTATTTCATAGTGTATAATTCCGGCCTTGCTTATACCGGTGACAAAATTAGTCATTAAGTCGTCAAGAAACGGAGACAGAAGCACAAACGGCTTGTCAGAAGCGGAGATGGAAGGGAAGGTTCCATTTCCTAATTCTCTGTTTCTACTTACCGGTCGCTTTCGTTCCAGTGAAAACTAGAAAACGGAAGTAGAAGATTTGAACCAATTACAGTGTTCATTCCATATGAACAAATCAGCATGCAAACTTTCACTTCGTGAAATCATTATCCTTTACGTTTAAAAAATCAGTCTACAAAACAACAATATATTAGGGGTGACAAAGTCATTCTCTCAGTTAAAACTGAGACTTTTGTATTTGTCAGATTGAAACACTGCTAACTTGAAGTTCATTAAACGTTGCTTTCCATAAAGCCGTAAATTGCCACAAAAGGACGCAAACACTCTGCGAAAGGGTGTTTGTCAGCCAACGCAAACTCTTTGCGGCAGTGGAAACACATTCTACCATTTGCTTCAGACGTGTCGCCGATGATCGCAAACAAGTCGTAAGACCGAGAGAATTTCTATCTCAACGCCATGTTTCAATTTGCTTAGGATGGGACATCGAGAAAAGATGATATGGAAATATTCGCAAACACCCCTTTGCAAATGGTTTGCGTTTGTTTAATTGTGAACTTTTGTGCCGCTCGTTTTAGTCGTATGACAAGGGAAAATGAAGACTGTAATTAAGAACTAAATTATACTAATAAAGTGGACCTGCTTAAACAAAGCTTAAGCGCTTGCAGATCTACCTTTAAGTTGAAATTTATGTTAAATCGGTTTTCATGAATATCACGCATGCCAACCAATAGTATATGACAATATTTGTTTGTGAAGTTCGGTCAGTACGAGAATTCGGATCCGCGCGCTAGCTCCGAACATTAACGGGTAAGGTGCAATTTAGCGCCCTGATTATTGGCAGGTTATAAGTAGTGTGACTCGACCCAGCTTAGTAATTTTTGATGTAAAACTCGCAGCCTTTCTTATTCCCATTTAAAAGCTGCCCATTTTACTCATTTACTAGCCAATGCTGAACTGTGATTCCGATTTATGTTTTTTATTCGTGGAAACTCGACTCCAAAAGTTGCTGGGTTCTAACTTAATTGCGTTATGCACGCTCGCTCTCTCGATTCTTTTTTTGCACGTGCAGAATGTTGTGATGTGTTCGTCTTACGTGTTCGTCCTGATTTCCAAATGAGGCCCTTAATGTTTTCACCAGTATCCGTGACTCGCGCGTGTGGTGACGCTGCATTTAAATCATAACATGACGTCATTTTCATTCCTCTATTTTTAGCAACAAACGCAAATCACGTGACCAATACAACTTTGCAAGACGGAAAGCTCCAAGCAGCCATAACAGAGTTGAGTTTGCTGTAATTTGTGCAAAATAACACAAGATGAACAGACTTTTTGGTCGAGGAAAACCCAAAGAACCCCCGCCAAATCTCACAGACTGCATTGCTAACGTAAGATATTGAATTATGTATTTGATTTGTTATGAAAATGTTGTTGGATGTAATGGCAGCCATTTTGGTTGTGTTCTTGAAAAAGCTGACTTTGTTTCTAGGTTGACAGTCGCGGTGAATCAGTAGAAAAGAAGATAGCTAAGTTGGACGCAGAACTACTAAAGTACAAAGATCAGATGAAGAAGATGCGAGATGGTCCATCAAAGGTATTTTAGCCAAATCCATCTGTTATTCTTGGTTCTATCAATCTAATTCTATGCTAAAAGTAAAAAACGTCCTGAGTCGATCGAATTTCTGACATTTATTTATTGATATGAATATATTGTTTATACGTGTGGTGCAAAGCAAACTTAGTCAAGCTGACAAAGTAATCACTCATTTGTTCCAGTTGTATTTTTTTAATTGTAGTAATTTTAGACCCAGAGTGCACACGGCATGGGCCTTAGTAGGTGACAATTTTTTGAGTTTGTCTCTGGCAAATTTCTAAATAAATATCAAATGAATGATCTCAAAGTACAGACTATCAGTGCCCATTTGTTTTAGAAGCTAGCTAGTGCTAACAACCCAAGGCTAGAGAAGTTGACCTTCCATGATTGGGTAATTTTACTAATACATCCTTCGAAATCTGGATGTGGTTCAGGTTTAGTGCAAAACACCACCCTGATAGACATCTCATTAATAGTGATGCTGTTAACATAGGCAGCTAGAATGGGTTCCTGTTGAACTCTGGGAGTCACATTACTGTAATCATACTCATAGTAAGCTTGGCACCTTGTTAAGGGGTACATTTACACCTTGTTAAGGGGTATGCTTCAGAGAGTGCTTTGAACTAAGTTTGTGTTATGGAATGATCCCAGAATGATTTTGCTACAAAATGTTCAGGCAGATATCAGTTGGAATTAATAGCACAGATCTTCTGCCGGAAATGTTAGGGAGTTACGTCTATAACCATATGTATTTTCTGTCTGTATTTCAGAATATGGTCAAGCAGAGAGCTCTAAGAGTACTCAAGCAAAAGAAACAGTAAGAGTTTTTATTTTCATCTTCATTGAAGACCTGATTAAGCTGTGTGACTGCAGGCTGGTGTATCGTTCAATTTGAAGCTTTAACATCCCTCCCCTGGGTATAATGTAACCCAGAAATTTGACTAAATTCTAATACCCTGACAGTAGAGAACTTGGCCCTGGCGATGCAAACCATCCCTGAGACACAATGTATTATAGTGTTCAATAATTTTGATCACTTGACATTAATTTTGCATTAACAGGTATGAGAGTCAGCTTGAAAATCTGCGTAACCAGTCTTTCAACATGGAGCAGGCAAATTACACAACTCAGACTCTGAAAGATACAAAAACAACAGTAAGTTTCACTTGATAGAGTTAATATTTGATATTACAGAGACATGGGCCTTTAAGCTCTGAAGAATTACATGTATCTCTTATATACCAAATTTCTGCTCCATTGCACAACAGAAAAAATACATGTAAACTGAATTGCTTTGTTTTGGTGGAGGGGGCTTGACTCGCTCATAATATAAAATCACAGTACAACAACTACAGCTGACAGCTTTCTAGTACAGATTCACAAGCTTGTGATCCTGGCAGATTTGAAAAACCATAAAATTTGTGGGAGAACTACAGTACCGCAGTACAAAAAATGCATTCCCTAAAACATTTAGTGGAGCCATATTCTTCTGGGGTCTTTAGAAAGTACAACTTACAACAAGAAAGTTTTTGAATCTTTACAAATGATCATGTATGTCTTACACTGTGACTGTTATAATTACAGTATTATTTTAGTATTTTAGTAATGAAGTCACAAAGTTGAGGAAAAAATGAACTTTTCCCCACTGTAATGTACTGTTCATGTACTCTAGGTATGGAAACCAAGCCTTTTAAATGGCTAACCCTGAGCTCTACTCGTACATGTACAATTTACTTAACTTTTGCCAATATTATTGCTGTACACTTCTACTGACTCGAACCTGGTCTCTGCTTGCTACAAGCCACAAAAATATAATTTATGCAGTCTAAATTGTTTTCTACAATCAGTTGCTAGAAATTACTTTTCATATCAACTTGGCCCATCCCTGTCTGAGTGTCTTGTCACGTCCCAATAAATGAATGTGCAAGAGAATGTCTTTGCTGTCATGCCACAATTTAGGATTTCAATCCTGTTCATGTTGTTGTTCATGTTCACAACACTTAAAATTGGGATTTATTCATGAAGAGGGCCTCAGTGTATATTTGTACTGTAACTCATGATGTTCTTTATTACGAATACAGGCATCCAATACAGTTACATGTGCAAAGCAGTAATATGTTCAAATGCTGACTCAAGTTTGTTATATATTCAGGTTGATGCAATGAAACTTGGTGTTAAAGAAATGAAAAAAGAGTACAAGAAAGTTAATATTGATGAAATTGAGGTACTGTAACTATAGTCTGTAATATATTATATACATGTGGACCTGTACTATTATACTGTAAATAGTATGAATGCATGGGTTTTGTTTGTTTCATGCTGATTGCTGTAGGGAACTTGTTAATTTCCTTTCACATGGTTGCACTGTGAGTTGCAGTCATGGTTACACTTATTAATAAATGTTACATAAATTTGTTTTTAGTTTCTGATTTCTTATTGGGAATAACTTGTAATTGTATTTGTTTTAAAACTATTTCAATATCAACATCAATAATTTATTTGTTAGGATTACTGACAGACAGTGTATTGTACATCATTCTGAAAACTACACTAGAAAAGACTACAGGTGTCAAAAATAAATAAAAAAACATTAAAAAAAATCAAATTACCAACTGAAGATAGTTTTTTACATAATTTGTATAATTAGTTTTCATTTTATTGCACTCATCCTCGGAGACCCGGGGGCAGTCAGTCGGGTGATCCAATATTTCTCGCCGAGCAAGGCGAGGCCAAGAGCGGTGAGGTCGAAGGCCGATCCGCGAGTAAATAAATGCCCCTGGGGTCATTGTCTTAAAATGCTAGTTCTAAGATCGTTTAACTTGATAACGCGGGTGACAACTGAAAATAACAACAGGGCGTAACCGAAGCTAATTAGCAGTTGACAAACATCAAACGCGTACTGTGTCCTGTTTCTCCTTTTCAGCTTTCACGCGAACACAGAGACCATTTGCGCGGAGCTCTTGACAGCACTCAACTTTTGCCTGTTTCTTTCGTCACATTTCAAAAACTACATAGACTATGTCATAGTAATTTAAAGAAATTGATGGAGACCTGCAATGAGGTGTTTTGATTTTCAAATGTCTGGTGAAAGATGAGTTCAACTCCAGAGAAGAGTGCATGTTTTTTGTTGTCAAAGATCGAAGCAAATCGTCACTGCGGATTTTGTAAAGGCCTTCGAAGCCGTATTGGGAAAAGAAATGAGCGTGGGTGATGGAATTCCCAAGGCAGTGTGTCGAAGTTGTAAGAATAGAATAGAGAATGTACAAAAATGGATGGCATTGTGGGAACAGACTTCAATTGTAAGGCAATTGAGGAATGTAGCAGAAGAAACATTAAAAGAACTGCGCTTCCGGTCGGCGGTTCGACGAACTTATCCCTCCTTAAAATGTTCTCGACAACGTTCTGAAAAGCCTCCAGACCAGACTTCACAGCACTCACTATGTCGTTGTTTGGTATTGACATCTGTGTGACTGTAAAATATCTCTCACACCACGAACAAGAATTGTTTCTCTGTTTACAAAGCGGCCTCCAGCAACGTGCTTGGCGTGAAGCAAGCGATGAAATGCATTTCAAGTCTTTGGACGCTGATTTGCCGCATTTTTAATTGATCGCGCCCGATTGGCCGCATTTTTAATTGATTCCAGACTTTGAGAACTACTTCTACAAGACAATGTCCCCAGGGGCTCCCGCTTCTCCTCTTGACTTTTGTTTGGCCCCTGATTTTCTGCTGCCCTAACAGACCGCCCCTGGGTCTCCGAGGATGTATTGCACTAAACGTTTATGAGCATCGATCTTCAGTAGTTAAGAAGCTGTTCTTCTGTTTTGTCTGAAAATGACTTTCATTTTGTATTTGAATGAAAAACTGTATCCGAAATTGTTTGCCCATATATATCTCAAAGTAAATAAGGAGTTACTGCCAGTATGTGCTTTGAACAGAATTGTGTTAATCCATTTAAACATTGTTTACTTCACTTAGGATTTGCAAGATGATATGGAGGACATGTTGGAGCAGGCCAATGAGATACAAGATACGCTGGGTCGGCAATATGGTATGCCTGAAATGGATGAAGATGATCTTGAAGCAGGTACTATCAGTATTAGATCATTAAATCTCAGGTGATACCAGTTGTATGTGTAAGGGAGGTGAAGCAAGTGAGATTACAAATCCTCACCTATCCCCACACCCCCCTCCTCCCCTCTCTCTCTCACTCACCACCCATCATGGGTCATGGAGGTCTGCTAAGTCACTAGAATTGAAGCCAAGAATAAAAAACCTGTTTGTACAGAATGTTTAATTTAATTGGTTGAAAAACATTCCCATCATGCCATATGACACTTAATATATGATTCACCTTTAGTAGTAGCCATGAACAAAAACTTGAGTAAAAATGTGTCCAGAATTGTGTGAGAACTTTGAACTTGATGTCAACTTCTAGTTATTGTTTGTGGTTACTGCAGGGGGGTAATGTGACTTGTATCAAAGTAGTGTAAGGGACACATAGGGCCATACTCCAGTGAATGAAAGGATCATCTGCAGGCTTCTCAAAACCGGCCGGCCGGCCAGCGGCTGAATGAGCCGTCTCCTCGGGTGCTCTGGCCGACTCCAAAAGTGCCAAAACTCTACATATTCTTTTTTTTAGAATTTAGCAGTATTCTTTCAAGATTTAGAGGTATAAAGCAATAAATTATAAGCCCGAAAAACGAGTTAGTTCCACTTGTTGTAATGACTGTCCGTAATCATAAAACAACGCAGTTGAGTTCGTGAATATCGCACTGTTTGATTTTCATTCGTGAATTTCATTCATGCATTACAATTACAAGTTTTTGACATTATTTAGACCAGCCACTTTTTAACTTCAACTTAAAATGCACATCTTCCTTGGATGAAAAAGGTATAAATATACATCAACGAAATAGGAAATTTTAATTTTTTCCTCTGGTCATCGAGCAATTCAAATGACTGACACTGATTAACAACAAAACTCTAATGCAATCTCAATATTTACAAGTGAATTCTTCTGATCCTACATATTAATTGCGAACCCTAAAAATCCGTCCTTGCTCTTCATCAACTGCCCTTTTTTTGTTGCAGTCATGGACACAAAGTATTTCATAGCATTTGAACAGTGTTAAAATGTTCTGGTGTCTAGATACATTTTTATAATTTCTTCGCTGGTAACTGCATGGAAAACTTTTGTCACTTTTACACCATATATTCAGATGATTGGCTTGCAGCAGTTCCCGAGGCAAACATATGCCAGTGCACAATCAAATTTTCATCTCGTTTACTTGCTCTTCATCGGAAACTGGTGGCTCTGAGCGATTATCTGTCGACGAGAAAGTGATATGCAGCATGCAGTTGTTTTCGGTAATTCGAAATTTCTTCCTTTCTTGTCAACGTTTGAGCAATTGCACTCTCGATCAAATTATTACATCTTAGTCTCATGTAAATCTGCAAAACATTGATACAAAATGTGTCGTTTATGGATTGCTTCATTTACAAAGCAAAAGAGGAATATATTCGCAGAAATCATTACAAACAATTTTTTGAAACAAGGATTTCTACCTGAAAATCGATGGGCGCCAGGTGATCGCGCAATAAATTGACAATCAGTTAGATAATTTTAGGCCGAAAAATTGTGGTTGATTGCTCAGATCGCAGGAAATGGGGTTTTTTGGGCACAAGTTTTTGAAATTTCCAGTGGGAACAGGCCCCCGGACCCCCTAGATGGCTCGCGCCTTCAGCACGCTTGGTGTTTTTTCAGCTGCCCCGCTATCACATAAGCCTACTCCTCTCAATCATTTTGAGAAGCCTGCATCTGCTGTACTGTAATACTTGTACACAGGTTGCAGCACTGCTGGGCACCCAGGTGGTTAGAAATTTCTGCATACATGTACATGTATGTTGTGCTCTCGGTAACCTTGGGAATTTTGAAGGGAGTGCACAAAGGATTACACTCATGTAGAACTGGCCTTGGTAGAGTTACCATAAATTGATTACGATCTTGATGCCTGTACTTTCTAAAAAAGCTTGCTTCTACATGTAGCTGATTGACAGTTTGATTGTGAATGTTTTTTGATGTAGCACCAGGCCAGTGTTCTTCCCAGAGCCTCTAAGCTGAACAGCCCACTTTGTTTAAGTTGAAAAAAATAGAAAGCTCAGAGAAACATAACTGTCATTTAACTTATAGTACAGTAGTGAATTTAACAAATCAGTCTTTTCTTTAAAATAAAACTTTTCCCGTAAATTTTTATCCTTGAATCCTTTTATCTGCATTTTTAAATTTGGTGCATTGATTGTTTGTTGTTAGTTTGTGAACTTTGTGGTTGCTTCTACTTGGTCAATCGCTTGTACATGTACATTGTATGATGCCATCTTGACTTATTACCAGATTCAGTTGGATTAATTTTAGGTAGCAGCTACCCCTTATTGGTCTTAGTAAAATCCTGGGGAGAACACTGCATGCAATTTACTTTCACTAAATGATTATCAGGAAACCTACATGTTCATTGACATGGTCATGATAAGATGTTGTATGTACTGTGAGTCACTTTCATCAAATATAGTACATGTGAATTGATGTATTTTAGTTTTTGTTGTCAAATGGTGGTTTTAAACAAGTCAAGGTTGTAGCTTTCTTTCAGGAATTTGAAGCACTTGTTCTTAAAATTTTTAAAAACTTTCACTCCTCAGAACTGGATGCTTTAGGTGATGACCTTGCGCTAGATACCGACACTTCATACCTGGATGAAATCCAAACTCCTGCAGCTCCAGACACAATCCCAGGGGAGCAAGATACTTCAGGGTCAAGAACACAGGTAAAGTTAGTCCTAAGTATGATTTGACGCAAGGGTAGTTTGGGTTTAAAAATCCATTTAAAAAAGAGCACATTCAGTTTTCAGTACACTAACAGTTTATTTCTTATAGGATGGTATCAAAGTTGATGAATTTGGACTGCCTGAGTTACCACAGCAAACACGCTGACAAACTTCTGTCAATGCCAGATTTTCAACATGTCCTGTACAGCATGTGCTGGATGCTCAGAAAATTTTGTTCACAACCAAGAAATTGGAGAACCAACAAGACACATTACTGTGTATAAAGCTGCAAGCTGTTTACATGCATATTCATAGCAGTTTGGTTTGATATTTTCTACAGTAAATATTGATTTATGAATATGCTGCACATAAATATGTACAGTATGTATGTAATTCACCGTAATATGATTTCTGGATTGTTACTTACTTTCGTTTGCTACGATAGAGTCACACCACAGTATACCTTCCTATTGTAAACTCTTGCTCCTGTTCCACACCTGTGAGATAAGATGATGATTTAAGAATAAATATAAGCAGAAGTTGAATAATACTGTATAAAGCAAAAGGCAAAGGAGGTAGTGAGCTTGTAGCTTCTCGTCTTCGGGACTCAGTATTCCTTTGTCTTTTACTTTTTAACTGAAATTTGTTACACCTAGATGCTTATCTCACAAGCAGAACTTTCAAATTTTGAATACAAGCTCCACCCCCCCCCCCTTCAAAAGAGTCTAAAATGCAAAATCCCTTTCAGGTATGAGATCCCCTCCCTTATATAAACTGTAGTAACTATCTTGAAAATAAATTTAAACCAACGTGACTTTGTAGCTTCTGTTTTGTTCAAATACAGTGAACTACTGACAGTAGCAGAATATTGCCAGTGTTTTAGAGTCTTTGAAGACAATTAAATGGACCGTTTAACGTGTTAATGTGTGCCAACTGTCATTTTAAAGTTAAAGATTTCGAGACACGAAATTTCCATCTGGTCATATGACCAAACAGTTATCGCCAGGCCAATTTCCATGTTTTCAACCAGCTACAGTAACTTATCTTAAGAATGAGATACACAGTTTTGCAAATTGCATGTCAGTGTTCCATTTCTAGTACCTGCGGCATTCAAGGTGAACTCCTTGAACTTAATTTTCGATTTTCAAGGACCGGAAAACCCTTAAATTTGGATCCATCAGTCTTTGAAAATAGCACTGTAGAGTTTACGATGGTATTTGTGTTCTTCTAGTAACTTTTTTTTTCTTACTTTTAAAGTAAAGTCAGACAGACTAAAAGCAGGTATGGGTCTTGATCAACAAGGGTTGATACGGTTTGTTTTTGCCGTAAGGTTTGGAAAGCTGTCGTTTCGAGCGTTTGCCCTTCGTTAGAGCGGAATGGAATTTGAAAAGCTTTGTCCAGCGACTTTTTCGTCTAGACGACTTTTTGAACCATGCTCTAGGTGACAAACTCGGCTCCATTTTTGCGCCTTGTTTTGCAAACGTCTCATCATTTTCATTGTTTAGCTGCACAGTTGAATCTTCCTTTGAATTGACTGTTCTGGTAGATTCTAGATTCTAGAAATCCTCTTCACAAACTGAATACACTGTCACTTGGTTTTAAATCATTTCAAAAAACGTCGAATTAATTGTTAATTTGTTACTTATTTTAATTAATCCACTTGCTGCTGGTGGTCACCGCAATATTAATTGGTGACAACCTTTAATTTATGGTTAAAACCTGACAAAAACACACCAAGTTTTTCGATACACTATGAACAGACCTTATAAGTACAACGAACAATTTAAATTTGCACAAACTTTGAAAACAACTGTATTTATTTCTTAAGGCTCGGACGCAACTTCAGAATCAAAAAAAAAAATAAATAAATAAATAATAATAATTCCTTCTCCAACGCATGACCAGTCCAGTTTCGGACATCGATTGACCACCCGGGCCAGACAGGCGTGCACAGCTTTTGTTTTGGGAAGTCGAGTGTGCTTAGATATAATCACTGAAAATATAAAATAAAGAGTCGATAGCGCTCACTGACAGGACAAGAAGCGCTCGGAAGAAACGTCGGTATGTGCGGTAGAACCAGCATTTAGGTTCAACTTGGACAGTTTTCTCGACAATCTATTTTACACTCAGTTCTCTTTAGAAAATGTACTTTGAGTCAGTTTTTGTTGTTTTGCCCAATAGAAAAGCTAAAGGACGCCTGTGGAGATAGGCATAAGATCTAGAAAAGGAAAATATAGGAAGAAAGGGAAGACGAAGGAACACCGATAGGGTGTGAGCTCGTCACATCTCGTCGCACACTTGGCGTTCAATCGCCTTAGATTTACCTTGGTTAGTTCGCGAGCCAGGCCTTACGCTCGAAAACGTTAGCTTTGGAGCGACTCAGGCTTATCTATTGTGTTGAACAATTCCAAAGTTTTTATTGTTGTTTTCTATTTTTTAAATTTTTTTTTCCATACACAACGCTAAGTGGAGGAATAGAAGAAAAAAAAGGAATTCCCATTTAAAGATTTTAGAAACTCTGTCCACGTCAGGCCCGTAGGCAGGGGGTGCACGTGACGAGCACGCACCCCTTCCTCCAAGGGCCAAAAAGGTCCGCGGCGGGAGGTTCAGTTAAGACAAAGAAGAAGCCCGAAGAGGTATATCTGTACTAGTTCGCGTTACCGTAAATAGGAACGACCATAACAAAAGGCCATCAGTGCGTTTATCCTTTAAATTTGGCTTTTGAGATTCTCAGTTATGAAATTGATTGGACTTTTTTGATGGATTGTGGACCCAGCCGCCTTTGAGTTGCATTCCCCAAAACAAAATTCCTGGAGCAAAGCCAGTGCTAAGTTGTTGCCTTTTTATTTTGTGTTTCAGCAGTTTAGTAAAGCGATTTAAGACTTTTTCACATCGTTCCACTTCACGTTAGTACTGGTGTAACAACACCATATCGAGCGTTGGCCCTTCGTCAGAGCAGAAAGCTTTGTCTAGCGACATTTTCGTCTAGACGACTTTTTGAACCACGCTCCACTCTAGGTGACAAAATTGGCTGCCATTTTTACACCTTGCTTTGCAAACGACTTGTCATTTTCATTGTTCAGCTGCACAGCTGAATCTTCCTTTGAATTGATTGTTTTTTCTCATTTGTTCGTATTACAAATCAAAAGCCGGTCGTGTGTTGTGTCCTTGATCAAAAATGTCCCCTCGAAAGGAAGCCACTCGTCCTAAAACCAGCCAATGAGTCGGGGGGGGGTGCCGCACAATCCGTTAAACCCGGACTCTAATCCAGACGTGGGGGGGGGGGGGAGTGGGAGAGCGATTTTCTATGCAATTTCAAATATAATCTCGAAGCAATTAAAAGAGAATACGGTGTACAGCACAGGTTATCCGCGAAACCATATTCTTTTTCAGACCAGATCAAACCTACCAGAAGACGTACAATCCTCTGAGGCTGACAATAAACACGTGTATTATTTGTCAGCTGTGGACCGTAGCCCCACCCTCCCCTCCCTCCTTCTCTCCCTCTTTCGCCTTCCCCATGCCGGCCCTATTAGTATTAGTCGATATGTAAAAATATTTTGAAATTTAGCTTCTGAAACCGAGAGAGAAAACTCCAAAGCAATGAACGGCAAGTTTCCCTCTTGACATTTTGTTCTTTTGCTCTGACGTTCGATATTTTTTGTGGCAAACAAAGAGGAGTTAATGGGCCTTGCTTAATGGGCCTCGCTTGGATTTGGGTTATATCGAACTGGTGGCAAAAAAACGTTAAATTATTACTTAATGCTAGTTCTAAGAGCTTCTTTTTGATTATGCACGTTCTTTCTAAAAAGATACCGGAATCATAAGTTTGAAATTATTTGCAAAAAAATCTAGAAATCCTCTTCACAAACTGAATGCACTGACACTTTACTTTAAATGATTTCATAAAAACATCGAATTAATTGTTAATTTGTTACTTATTTTAATTAATCCACTTGCTGCTGGTGGTAACCGCAATATTAATTGGTGACAACCTTTAATTTATGGTTAAAACCTGACAAAAATTTCACCCAGTTTTGCGATATACTATGAACAGACCTCACAAGTACAACGAACAATTTAAATTTGCCCATACTTTAAAACAGTTGTATTTATTTCTCAAGGCTCGGACGCAACTTCAGAATCATAAAAAATAACTTATTTCCTTCTCCAACGCATGACCAGTCCAGTTTCGGACATCGATTGAGCACCTGGGCCAGACAGGCGTGCACAGCTTTTGCTTTGAGAAGTCGAGCGTGCTTAGATATAATCACTGAAAACAGAAAAAATAAGGAGTCGATAGCGCTCACTGACAAAGGACAAGAAGCGTTCGGAAGAAAGGTATGTGCGATAGAACACACATTTAGGTTTACCTTGGACAGTTTTCTCGACAATCTATTTTACGCTCTGGAAAAGTACCCTTTAGAAAATGTACTTTGAGTCAGTTTTTGTTGTTTTGTCCAATAGCAAGGCTAAAGGACGCCTGTGGAGATAGGCATAAGATCAAGAAAAGGAAAATTTAGGAAGAAAGGAAAGACGAAGGAACACCGATCGGTGTTCAATCGCCTTAGATTTACCTTAATTAGTTCGCGAGCCAGGCCTTACGCTCGAAAACGTTAGCTTTGGAGCGACTCAGGCTTATCTATTGTGTTAAAAATTTCCAAAGTTTTTATTGTTGTTTTTCTAGTTTTTTTTAAAGTTTGTTCTATTTCCATACACAACGCTAAGTGGAGGAAATGAAGAAAGAAAAGGAATTCCCCATTTAAAGACTTAGAATCTCAAAACTAATGTCCACGTCAGGCCTTTAGCCAGGGGGGTGCACGTGGTGAACACGCACCCCTTCCTCCAAGGGCCAAAAAGGTCCGCGGCAGGAGGTTCAGTTAAGACAAGAAGCCCGAAGAGGTATATCTGTACTAGTTCGCGTTACCGTAAATAGGAACGACCATAACAAAAGGCCATCAGTGCGTTTATCCTTTAAATTTGGCTTTTGAGATTCTCAGTTACGAAATTGATTGGACTTTTTTGA
>JAOBYE010333652.1:0-15147 GCA_025403585.1 Parazoanthus swiftii | reverse complement strand
TCCTCACTTCCTCCCTCCCTCCCCTTCTTCCTCATTCCCTTCCTTCCTCACTTCCTCCCTCCCTCCCCTTCTTCCTCCCTCCCTTCCTCCCTTCCTCCCTCCCTTCCTTCCTTCCTTCCTCCCTTCCTTCTTTCCTTCCTTTCTGCCCTCCTCCCTCCATTCCAACCTTCTTTCCTCCCTCTCTTCCTCATTTCCTCCCTCCCTCCCTTTCTCATTCCCTCCCCCTCCCTCTCTTCCTTTCTTCCTTCCTTCCTCCCTTTATTCCTTCCTTCCTCTTTCTCTTGCTTGCTTTCTTTATCTATTTCTTGCTTGCTTTCTTGCTTGGCTACTACTATCTTGTATCTTTCTTCGAGCTCGTAGATAACAAGAACGCAACAACAACAACAGCATGTGATATGCAATTCAAACGAATGGCTAATCGATTACAGACACATTTTGTCATTCATAAGATCTTCAACTGCTTTTTTTATGTTCCCAGTGTCTCTGTTAAATGATCTGTTAGTTCAACATTGCACTCAAAAATTCTCCCTTGGGATGAGCTATGGAAACGAGAAAAATGGACGCGCTTTCTAATAATAATAATAGTAATAATTATTATTATTACTATTATTATATCTAATATAGCATTACACTACGTCTCAATGCTTTACAAATATACAATTCTGTTTCTAATTGTGTAAGTTGCAAAATTTTCAAAACATTGATGCTAAAATTGTTTATAAACTATTTATACGACGAACTTGGTTAATAAAATTCATATTCTTACATATTCAAAAACTTGAGGAATATTATCTTGCTAAAGGTCCGTTCTTTTTGCGCGTTACTACCTTCTTCGCAGATGAGTATGCCACGATATTTCGAGTTCAATCACATTAGAATATTCTCGTTGTTTCTTCCCCGGTTTTGCCGCCACTTTCATGATTTTCTCCCCGAAAACTTTATCTACTTCTAGGGCCTTTATTTTCTCTTATGATGAGCTTCACACTCCCCGGCGTTTTAGGCTCCTTAGTACCAAGTGCCTGTAATCCGTTTCTTTTCAAAAAGCTAACAGAACTTCAGGTATTCTTATTTCCTGCCAATTTATGTTCCAGGCGGGTTACCTGAAGTGGCCAATGAGATTGCCTTCTGCTTACAACCTAGCAGATTATTATTCGTCTCCTCTGTCCACTTCATTCTCTTAGGTTTTCCCATTGTATCGGTTCCTTGCGTTTTTCCGAGTCTGCCACCTGATTCTGAGCCATGTTGAAAAGTTCCAGCTCTACAACAGTTCCTTAATGGATACAATAAAACTGACTTTAAAACGTCGCCTTCAGACACCTTGTTCTCCACAAGTTGCAAAGCATGTAATCGTACCCTCCAAGTTCGCTCTGGTGCTCCCGGATTGGCAGGCTTGCTTGTCGCCAATATTACTCAGATGCATAGATCCCATCATCTTTCCTTATTAGCTTCTCTGCCAGTTGTCAAGAATCGTTTCGCATTCGCCACCCATACCAGTATCAGTGTCAAAGCAGGGCCTTGGAGCGTTTTATAATTGGTGGGGCTAGCACGGGCGCCGCAAGCGTGGGTACTATAGGGGGACTCAGGAGCATGCTATCCCGGAAAACTTAAAAAATCACCGTAAATGCGTTAAACTTTATAAATCTTAATTAAAATTTGTTAATTTTTGCCTTTATTTTAAAGCCCCCTAGCTCCGCGGTTCCTGCAAAGACAAAGGGTGTAAATGAGCGCATCTCGACGTCAAGTACCCTCTGTTGGTATTTTCGTTTCTTCTCATTCTCTTGCTGCTTGACGATCTCCGTCGTGGCCTTGTACTGGTTGCTCTTCGAGTTAACGTGCGTTACTCTCACGTTGAAAAATGCCGTAACTCCACGTAACCAGAACCCGCCTGCCTTCACATCCAGTATTGCCTCTGAACTCGTTATCGCTGATCTTAGATTAAATCTTTCGTTCAGCGGTTAAAGGCGTGTTTCTACTTCCAATTTTCTTGCAGACGCGGCTGAGTACCGATGATAATAGGTCTCGAATACCATCATTTTTACACGAAAGGGCGTGGCAGATTGAAAAACGATCTCCACAGGCGCACTGATATATGCATACATTATTTTAACTTTAAGGCACATAAATTGGGTAGTGAAATGTTTGTTGCAATAATCCCCTTAACCTTCCCTTCATTACATTACATTACATTACAATACACCACACCACACCACATCACATCACACCGCACCGCACCGCACCGCAGCACACCAAACCACACCAAACCACACCAAACCACATCAAACCAAACCAAACCAAACCAAACCACACCACACCACACCACACCACACCAAATCAAACTAAACCAAACCAAACCAAGCCAAACCAAACCAAACCACACCAAACCAAACCAAACCACACCACACCACACCACACCAAACCAAACCAAACCACACCACACCACACCAAATCAAACCAAACCAAACCAAACCAAACCAAACCAAACCAAGCCAAACCAAACCAAACCAAACCAAACCAAGCCAAGCCAAGCCAAGCCAAACCAAACCAAACCAAACCACACCACACCAAACCAAACCAAACCACACCACACCACACCAAACCAAACCAAACCACACCACACCAAACCAAACCAAACCACACCACACCACACCACACCAAATCAAACCAAACCAAACCAAACCAAACCAAACCAAACCAAGCCAAACCAAACCAAACCACACCAAACCAAACCAAACCAAACCAAACCACACCACACCACACCACACCACACCAAACCAAACCACACCAAACCAAACCAAACCAAACCAAACCAAGCCAAACCAAACCAAACCAAGCCAAACCAAGCCAAACCAAACCAAACCAAACCAAACCAAACCAAGCCAAGCCAAACCAAACCAAACCACACCACACCAAACCAAACCAAACCACACCACACCAAACCAAACCACACCACACCAAACCAAACCAAACCACACCACACCAAACCAAACCAAACCACACCAAACCAAACCAAACCAAACCAAACCAAGCCAAACCAAACCACACCAAACCAAACCAAACCAAACCAAACCACACCAAGCCAAACCTAACCAAACCAAACCACACCACACCAAACCAAACCAAACCAAACCAAACCACACCAAACCACACCAAACCAAACCAAACCAAACCACACCAAACCACACCACACCAAACCAAACCAAACCAAGCCAAGCCAAACCAAACCAAACCAAACCAAACCACACCAAGCCAAACCAAACCAAACCAAACCAAACCAAACCACACCAAGCCAAACCAAACCAAACCACACCACACCAAACCAAACCAAACCAAACCACACCAAACCACACCAAACCACACCAAACCAAACCACACCAAACCACACCACACCACACCACACCAAACCAAACCACACCACACCACACCACACCAAACCAAACCAAACCACACCACACCACACCACATCACATCACATCACATCACATTACATTACATTGCATTACATTATATTACATTACCCTCTCATCCAACTGATGCCAAATTCTTCGAGCGGCAATAGTTTTAAGTCCCTCTTCTTCCTGCGAGGAACATGTAGAAATGTGGGCATTGAGATGACGACTTCTAGTGGTGTTACACACTCGGGAATCCCCATCCTTAGTCTGAAGTCCACTTCCTGCCCAGCAGTCAGGTTCATAGCGCTGCTGTCCACGAAAACTGTAGCGTTCACTGGTGCAACGAAGATGTCTGCATGAACAATCTCTGTGTAACTTGCAAAATCCGCAGGCCTTTTTGCAGTTGGCAAGCCGTAATACTCAACCACTGCTCTCTGGGAAATGCGTTGTTTGGGGCTGACTCGGTTGATGATGAATGACGTGATATTGCAAAACATTTCTTCTCCAGCTGAAAGAGTGTTTACAGAGATCTGCACAACCTTCGCAATAGGAACCAAAGAAACTGACCCTTTATCGCATTGTACAAATACGTTGCTGGCATTCCAATCCAAACCTATTAGCGTAATTCGTATTTTCAGGTCAAGTGCAGAAGGAGGAGAGCTTCCTGCTGCAGTATTCACCACAGTGAGGTTGTTCTCCACTCTGTCACCGGCATCAAAATGACCCGAAGGCGCCTTGAATACAACATCCACATATGGAGGGGGGCGGAACGTCAAGATCTTCGCCTGTCAGAAACAAAATTGAGATATCATACAAAAAATGGCTTTGCAATGATCTTTCTTGTATGAGCAATTCAATGATCGATGCTATTAATAACAAAGATTCATCACCAGTTCAGATTTCACAGTCAACAAAACTGACTGGAAGTGCAAACTTTCAAGAAAGGTAAACTTGTACGTACGTTAAACTCAAAGCGCACTAGCTATTTAGCAAAGTTTTCTAGAACGTATGCAGTTTCGTTAACAATACTGAGAACTCCTAACCAGCCAAACGTTGAGTGGCATTTATTGTATACGTATTCAGCGTCATATAATGTATTCGAAGCAAAAAAGGAAGGTTACTATACTTTCACTTCATAGATGATTTATCTTGCAAATATCGTAACCCTTCCCAGGGATCAAATAATAATAATAATAATAACAATAATAACAATCATAATAATAATAGTAGTAGTAGTAATAATAATTTTTTTAATAATAATAATAATAATAATAATACATGTAATATGATAAATGGCATTACACTAAGTCTCAATCCTTTACAATTCTAAAATTCTATATGGAAGTTTCTAAAAAATTTTGAAATATAATTGCTAAGAAATATTTCTCAACTATTTACACGACTAACTTGGTTAGTAAACTTTATATTCATACATGTATATATTCATAAGCTTTACTTGATTTTTAAAAATATTTCTTAAAAAGATACCTTGTTAAGATAGACTTAAAATTGAATAACGAATCAGCATTCCGTATGCCTTGTGGCAGAGAATTACAAAGTTTGGTTGATGCCGCCACCAAGGACCTGTCCTTATAGGTTTTAGTGTTGGATATAGGGACAACAAGGAGATTTTGCTTCTCGGATCTTAAGGAACGTGAAGGTTGATATTGAGAAAAGAGCTCTGTGATATAGTCAGGTGCGTAAGTCAAAAGTAAAATCTTAAAATATATCCTGGCTTTGACAGGAAGCCAGTGACAGGAGTTCTTCACAGCCAGGTGGTTACCGTTTCAACCTATATTTCTGATGGCATAGAAAGCTGACTTGCATGATTGTGTTGTTTGTGTGCTTCGTCAACTGAAGGTGTGAACCCATGGTAACTTCAAGGTCACTCCAAGGTTGCGTGCTTCTAGTCTCGGTGGAATTCTGGATTCACCGATGTTCATCTTAAGAGTGTACAATATCAGTTTTAACAGCTGATCAGTACGTTTGTTTTTCCTTACTGCGATCGCGACGGACGGACATTTAGCTTCGTTTTACAACCTTCTCCATAAGAAGATCTCCATTCCAACCCTGCTTCCCTCCCTCTGGCCTATCTTGCATTATGTTGTTAATAGTACAAAACACACCCCACATCACAATGAAAAGAAAGTAACGCGTTCAGTTCATTCTTCTTCTACTACGAGTATTCAAAGTTGCCAGCAGGGCGCACCCAGTGATGCGTAAACCCTTGGGAAGGGTGCTCTTTCATTTACGGAGTTTTTGTCTAAGAAAGAGTGCAAGGATTCCACAAACAGTCTTTTGTTGTTGCTGCTCACACCTGCTTCAGAAATACTGACGTAACTGGTATGTATATCGTGGCCGGTTTCCGCATTATGTTTGACCGCGGAGTTAACATTTCCATTGGTTCCGAGCTTGTGTTTGCTCCCCCTAGATTTCCAATTTCTCTTGCTCCCCCCCCCCCCCGATATATGTGAATGGGCACGTCCTACAGGCCACTTTGTATACAATGCCTTTCAATTTCTCTTTTGACGGCCGGTCTTTGGGCTTTTGAAAATATTTCCCAATGTCTGTACTGGTTTAAAAGCTATCTTGATGTTTTCGCGGGTCAAAATGCGTCGAACGCGTTCCGACAGCCCTTTCTCCCCTTTAGTTGCGTGTTTGTTTGATTCACCAGCTGGCTTGATGAAGCTCTCGGGATAACCATTAGCATTTAAATCGTTAGTAACATGTCCTTTCTCGTTTTGTCGTTGCGCAGTTGTCGATGGAATGCATTTAGTTCGGTCCATTAGAGTCTTAACGACAGCTCTCATGGAAACACTACCCTTCTACAGTACATGATTCTCTGGAAAAACTATTCACAGCAACATACCTGACTAGTCTCCTCAACTGTCTTTCTTCCAACATGGCTTCCAAACCGTGAAGGTAAAGTAGTATATGCCAGATAAACTGGAGTACTGATATAAACTCCAGATGGAAGCCCACTGATAGTTTTCACTTTGTAACTGAACGCGATGCGCTCGCTCAACAGTAACTGGCTGGCTTCATAAACAATAACTTTTGTCTTGTCATGTTTGTACCTGAGGAATGAAATAAAAAAACTTTGTACAATAAGTGCAAACATGTTTGAAAGTTATGCCGTAATAGGAAGCAGCCCCACAAGTACATGGATACTCCATAAGTGACTTTGTTAACTAAAATCATTCACAAGCAAACAGAGTCATGTGATAATACTTTATTTCTTAAATAAGACATCCGCTCCTTCATCTGTGAGTACAAACTAATGAAACAAAGCTAGTAATTTATTGGATAGTTGTGTCCATGTGCTAATAAAAACAAAAAACGTTTTTTACTGTAAATCTGTTTTAATATCACTTCAATATCACTTTTTAGCTGTTGCTTCGAAGGGTTATTTATTACAAGTTACTGGATAAATTCCCAGAAAACAAGTACAGATATCAGTCTTTTTTATATTTTTTTATACATACTCGAACTACATTCATGGTTTTTCTTTCATGCTTCCAGCCTTTAGAGAGGATGTTTCACTCCATAAAATATCTTTTCCAAAGCACGTTTATGTCGATGACTGTTGGCCTACAGTACATGGATGTCTCTGATTCTAAACCGGGGAAATAATTGCGTTCGTGGAAATAACGAAAGTTCCACAACAGTCATCTTGCTAAAAACAAGAGCATTACCTTGAGGAGCCACTTGGGGCTAGAGTTCCAGTTACAATTCTCACACCCTTCCAAGGACTTAATGAAGCATCCTGAAGAGTGGTGTATTCGTGAGGTACTGCAACCTCCAATAGAATCCTGTAGGCATGCGCAGTCGAGACACCACTGTGGTGTAGGCGCACTGTGTAATCCACCACCGAATCACTTCTAACCCCCTTCACGGGCACTGTCTCGACTTCCACCACAAGATCAGGCTCCACCACCTGGCAAAAACCAGGGGAAATATTACCTTAGTAACACATTTGTAAGTCAATGACATAAATTTACGGATTTTCAAGAAATTGGCTATGCATGTTAAATTCTTAGAACTTTACTAAATTGGTAACTGTTAGCTGTCTCACTGATATTCACCGCCTTTGGGGGTTTAATGATCGTGAACAATTAGCATGTTGATGAATGAGTTACATACTAGATCAACAGTTAGATCGTACTAGCGACTGAAAAGGAGGACCAAACGATTAGCACGAAAATGACAAATGATAGCCCTGGACTGATGAATGGTTCCATGTAGGGAAGGGTTAATGGACGGATCCATGGACAGATAAATAAATAAGAACATAAATGAATGAATGAACGAACGAACGAACGAATGAATGAAAAAATGAACGAATAAATCATTTTTTATATCGCGCAAACTAACATTTAAATACGATCAAACGCGCTTTTGTTACGAATTTACAATAACTTAAGAAAACTTAAATCTACAACGTAATTGTATCTAAACATTAAAATCAAATCTATTGTAAAAAATATAATCTATAAAAATCTAAATCATGTTTCTAAAAGCCTGTCTAAAAGTCTATCTTTTATATGTAAGTTTGTTCCAGAGGGAAGAGACTGCCGTTGCTAACGCCCTGTCGCCCAATTTGTTGATCTAAAAATACAACTATCTATTGCTATTTTACCTTAACAGTTTCAGATTATATTTAGGTGCTAGTCCATAAATAGCCTTAAAATTAATTGGCCAGTGTCTTAATTGAATCTTTTACTAAAAGTAACAGGTAGTTGTAATGAGCACATAATTGGTGTTATATGACTGTAACGAGGAAGAGAACAAACCTTGAACCTTGCTTACGTGTTACGCAGATTGACCAAACAACAAACTGTTACTAACAGTAATCTATGCTACTCATCTATAATGACTGCATGGACGAGCGTGCCTGTGCGTCTCTATTTAGATATTTCCTAATTCGCATGATATTATACAGATGGAAGTATGAGGATAATAGACAGATAGATGAACTGCAGGCAGACAGACAGACAGACAGACAGACAAACAAACAGACAGACAGAAAAAAAGATAGATCCTTGAACCACCTAAGGCTTTCAGAACACACCCCATAATGCTCTAATTTATGGAGTAAAGTATTGACATGTTTCACAGTAGTTTAACGACGGACAAATTGAGTACAAAATGGATGGATCCACAGGAAGGTAGGCAGCTAGAGAGATGGACGAAGGGCAGATCAGTGAATAAACTAACTAACTAACTATTAAACTAATTATTTTTATAGCGCAAAGTCCATTCATATATATGATCTAATGCGCTTTAAAACAAAACAGACAGATGGACATGTAGGTGCATCGGAAGATCAAAGAATAGAAGGGCTGAAGGATAAGTACATGCATATGATAATCAAGTTATAATGTAGATTAACCTGATTGTGCAAATGAATGTGATTGAAATTCAAATGAGGATCAGGTAGGTACCATAGCATTTTAAAGGACACACAGGATGATAAATGGATAGATCGATTTGTTTTTACCTGGGATTGGAAAACTTTTTTAACCACAGTAATCTTATCAAAGTTTTCATATATGAGCTATTCTACCTAAAAACATGCATGCATCTGTTGGATTCCTGAAGGTTGTAACTGTTTGAACCCATCGGTCGAGTATCATTCAAAAACAAAGGGCATGGCCATGAGCAAGATTAACTATTGTTAGTAAGTCATAACACACTTAGCTTATTGTTGTTTTTGCATTTAGGTTAGTGATGACCACTCCAAGTGTTTTAAGGATTTGTATAGATCTCACTTTGCTTCAAAATTATTGACAGTACTGTTTAAAAAGCTTGTTCAGATTCTCAAAAACCAAGCAACTATTGTTAGCACACCAACCTTGAAGCTTACTGAGCGTTCTTGTGGGTGTGGTACACCCTTAACATATGACTGTAGCTTTACGCCTATCACATGACCATTTCTGTTTCTGCTGCTGTTCAACACCTGAGCGTCAGCCTCAATGATGATGGAGCCAGCCTCAGATTGTGAAGAGTTGCCAGTGTTAGCAACTGTTCCAAAATGCCCGTAAGCTACTGGAGTCACAAATGGACCAGCAACTCCATGGATACCACCAGTGGTGATGTTCAACTCTGTGCAACCGTTACAAACCAAGGTTAATTGATAAAAAATGTACCCAATATTATAAAAGAGTAATGAATGGTTTCTGTACAAGCAGCTGTGTAGATTGCGATGCAAGTATTATCAAATAGCTACAATTAAAACTAGACAAGGGAATACATATATATGTACAATCAGCTCCAATGTACAGTAGTAGGGCAAGGTCTAGAGATTCTTAGGATATGTATATATTTGGGACTGTGCACAAACATGCTTGTCAAATATAATGGATAACCCAAAAACATAACAATATTGGATAATTGTAACATCATCAAGAACTGATAAGAAGACTATCTCCATGCAGCTTAAAGTTTGCAAGAATTATAATTAGTCTATCTTACTCAGTATAATTCATTAAATATGTTCCTTTCAGGTTTGGCCCCAACTGTTGACATATATTAGTGTCATCTTGGACTTTTCAAATTTCTAGTAATTAACATTTGAAATTTGTGATAATAACAAATGCTCTTTTTGTAATTTTGGGGCAATTCGTGCAAAATAAAAAATGATGGCTGTAAAGTTTGACAAATCGCCCCATTCATGACATTGTAGAATGTCCCTTCAATTGTGGATCTAGTAAAGCCAAAACTCCATGGGGAATTAAAGGGGCGAGATTTTTTAAAGGGATATATGGATTCAAACTAAAACCTCCATTAGGCAGGGGTGTGGCTGGTGAGGCTGGGAGAGGTGGATACCAGAAAGTGTACTTGGTAGGAATGGTATAGATATAGTTTCTGGAGCTACGCAATGAAAAAAATATCCAACAAACCTTTTCCCTGTATAGTCACCCCACGCGTGTGGATGTTCTCCCCTACTGTTTTAAACAAACCATCCAAAACTTTTACATCTTGATCACCAATCACAAGAGTGAACTGGTTATTTGTTGACACTGGGAATCTCATCTTGAAATGAATCTGCACAGTCTCACCAATGGTGAACTCTTGATTCCCAGCACCACCCAGGAGGGACGAGTTTGTCACTCGCAGTCCCAGGTATTCAATAGGTTGAATGGAGACAGTAAGTGGTTGGGTTACATTGAAAGGGTTCCAGTGTGCTCGCTGATATGACAGTGACAGGTGGTTGTGCAATAAACTTCCTGCAGCAACTGATTGACTCACTCGGGCTGTAAGGTTACCAAACACACCCATACCCCTGTCCAGCCTTCAAAGCAAATAATACAGAATATGTTCAAATGATACACATGTACTCAACTTTATTCCTGATACAAAAATCATTATTGTCTGGTTTTTTTATCTTTTATTCTAGAGCTATGTAAAGTTGGCTTTGAAGTTTCAGACTCTTTCTTTGCTCACTGCCAGCTGTGGGACATCACACGAAGACAAGTCTGACAGTCCTCACTTGAGAAGGTCCTGGCGATCTATAGTACTTACATGTAATTGTTATTGTACATACTAGTAGTTTTTATTTTAAATCTAGATAATCCTGTTCATCGGTTGGATCACCTTGTGACTCTGTTCAAAACTAACCCTCTTTTTCATTACCAGATAGTAGAAAACATGTTCTGCTCATGTTACTTAAAAATGCATCTTCAAGAGCTCGAAAATTCAAAGTCTTGAGGATATGCATTTATATGGTAACCTTGTTAAAGTTTCAACCCATAAAAATTCAAACTACTATCTAAATGTAATATTGGGCAAGCAATTTCTGATGCACAAAATTAACTTACCTTTGTATTGTGACATTCACTCCAGCATCAGTGTGCGTGGCTAAATCTGTGTCTGAGATGTTATAGCATGACAACATGTTTGAAATATTACACACTTGTATGAAGGTGTGCAAAATTATCATTTCACTGTGTGGAATACTGATGTGGGCACTAACATTTGATGCAGGTCCTATTGCAAACTCAGGATTTTTTACAAAGAAGCTGAACCTCACTAAATCTTCCCCCTCAAAATGTACTTGAGAATCAACAACTGAGAATGAATGAACAAGCAGTGGCTCATCAAGCAGCAACCTTGCAACCTGTGCATTAATCAAGTGTTTACCATATGGAGTTGTGTACTCAAGTACACAGGAGATGTTTCCATGACTTTGGGAAACAAATCTTCCTTTACCGGTGTCAACAACAGCAGCATACTGCACAGTGACAACAGAGTTACTTAGATTGTGGACATTGCTGGATATGCCTTTTAAGTGTATTTCAGCAAGATTGTGAATGGCCCCAAAAGTTTTGGTAACATCTACACTTGTCCTAAATGTTGCTAGCAATCCAACCTGAGCATTCTGTCCTGTCACACCAGTTGAGATACTGAACACTGAGCCAGACACAAATTTCATGGGTGTGGACTTCTCAAATAGTGGCAGAATTACTGAAAGCTTCACATCTGAAGTAACTCTTGGAAAATTGAACGAAACATAGAATCTAACTTCCTCAGACGTAGTTAAATATGAACCAGGCGTTTGTGGAATTGATGTGCTAACTATGATAATTCTTGGAATAGATGGCTTTGGGGTCATATAACTTGCAATGACAAGTCCTTTGCTCATGCTTGTCTTGTATGTGACATCAGCAGAGACATTTAGATGTGCATCTGGAAGAACAAGCTGTGACACTTTTGCCACAAAGTCTATCTCAACTATCCAGCTGACATTAGATGAAGTAATGTTGATATCTACTCCATAAGTTGCCTTGTGTGGGCTTTTTCCCTCGCTAACTGAAGTTACTGTAAGCTTTGGCTGTTCCCCTCCACAATTTGATATATCTGTCACTATTCTCCGAGAATAATATGACACATTGCTAACAAGATCAAAGGCAAGAGGAAGCGTGAGCAAAACCTTGACAAGAAGATCATTTTGGGGTAATGACTTGCAACCTGCAGCATCTACAAAGCTGAAACTTGTTTGCGATGTGTTGAAAGCAAACTGAAGAGTGAAGTTTACGTAATCACCACCCTGGATAAACGAGGAAGTGTTTGGGAACACATTTTGAGACTGGACAGCAAGATCGCTGCCAAAATGAACCGCCATTTTCACAATAAATCAGGCCATGATTAATAAAGTTATATAAAATGTTTAATCCAGTACTAGTTTATACTGTTTTGATCCAGTGTGCTGATGAACAACCAAGGCCAGGCCGGGTTTGTATTTTGTGCCTTAACTCTTCAACGTTCCATTCGTTCCAAATGCACCTTTCGACTCTTTGGAACAACACTTAACAAACACTTGCACCTGATCTTGAATTTGCACTTCACTTGTCTTTACAAATACCTATTGGACTTCTTCGCACCTATTCATATACCAGTAGCCGAATATGGGTTTATACTGTGACACGTCGACGCGAGGAGTTTCTGTTTATCTCCATGAAACTCGTGTACAATTTGCTGATTTTTAAAAATTTCAAACAAATCCTTCCTTCGATGAATCCACTTTGAAGAGTGACAGCAAATGGCATGACTCACCACATCTCTAACGACGAATCTTGTCACACATTAGGGAAGTTTATGAATTCAACAGATCACTTTTGAGCACAATACACAGTACAAGGGATTACTTTTCCGCTGTGATGATAACATCAATGTATAGAGTCTAAAAAAGACAACAAGCAGCCCTGAAACAACTGAAGTCACAGACCCTGTGTACATGAATCTATATCCATTCATTCCCCCGCCATTTTGATTTTAAACTGGCTGCACTGTTGCTAAGGCAACTCTTTTGTGTGATACAAATAAACTGTCAACAACTCACAACCCCCTGCGATATTTTTTTATAAACGTAGTCGTACAGCTAGCTGCCGATTGCCGATCGGTTCCCACCACCGCGAATTCTATTTAAAATCGCATTAAGTGCTTAGATAACAACAAACCAATGAATATTAAGACAAGAACAGCAATAAAAACATACGCAGAGAAGAGGAAATTAAAATAGATTTTGAGTATTTGCATCGTCTTATCTTGAGTAGATGAGCGGCAGCCTACGTCAGTAACTACATCTTTTTGTGTGTTTCTAAAACTCCCACGCCTTTTCGTAGTGTTGAGTATGTAGGCCCTAATGACAGAGATAGAGAAAACTGATTAAATAAGTTTAATATTATCCAGAGAACGTCTAGATGCGCTTTACATAACAAATTATCAGGCAACAACACAGTTTTTAAGTTCCCTGTCAAATTACAGAATTGCTGATCATATTTTCATCACGAAAACAATCATAGACCTGTATTTTAAGGAGGGCAAAAAAATGTATGCATGTTTTGTTGATTTTCGCAAGGCAAACGATTCTGTATGGAGAAATGGCCTAATTTACAAATTAATTAAACTTGGAATAAGCAGTAACTTTGTTAAAATAATAAGAAATATGTACCAGAATATTAGAACTTGTGTCAAAACTTCTGAAGGGTTAACCATTGAAATTATTTAGATCTCTCATTGGTGTTAAACATGGTTGCAATTTATATTTTTGAATGGTCTACCAGATTGTTTCACCGAAGCCTGTGACCCGATAAGGTTGGAAGCTGTGACCTGTATGCAGACGATCTGCTCTTGTTATCGGAATCTCCAAAGTGAAACGGTCTTCAGACATGCCTTGATCAGCTCTATTTGTGCACCAGAAAATGGAAACTTAACATAAACATCTCCAAAAATCAATCTACTTAAAAATACGTTTTTATAGTCAAGATACTTGTTAGCTAGTTAGTCTATAGTTTATCATTTTGTTAGTTAGTTAGTCAATTTGTTTCTTAGGTAGTTAGTCAGTTATCTTTAGTTCGTTAGGCAGCCAGTCAGGTTGTTTGTTAGTCAAGCTTTTGTCAGGTAGCTAATGTCTTTCACGTTCGTTTTTATCTAATTGTTTAGCTTTTTTATCTATAGCATTTCTAGTTTTACCAGGGGGTTTATTTTTATAAGGAACTTTTTAGCTCTGTATAAACCTGCCTAATTATACCATTTTTTTTTCTAATATTGTATAATTAAAGTGAATAAAGTTAAAATTAAAGTTAAAGTTGACTCACTGACTAATTCACTCACGACTCGCTGACTCACGACTCGTTGACTCACGACTCGCTGAATCACTGACTAATTGACCACGACTCGTTGGCTAACGACTCGCTGAATCACTGACTAATTCACTCACGACTCGTTGGCTCACGACTGGTTGACTCACGACCCTCCGCTTCTCGACTCACTGACTAATTCACTCACGACTCATTGACTCACGACTCGTTGACTCACGACTCGCTGAATCACTGACTAATTCACTCACGACTCGTTGACTCACGACTCGCTGAATCACTGACCAATTCACTCACGACTCGTTGGCTCACGACTGGTTGACTCACGACTCTCCGCTTGTTGACTCACTGACTAATTCACTCACGGCCCATTGACTCACGACTCACGGCTCGTTGACCTACTGACTAGTTCACACACGACTAGTTGACTATAATTCACTCACGACTCGTTGACTCACGACTTGTTGGATGACTCAAGTTGTTGACTCACGACTCATTCACTCGTAAGACTCATGAAAACTATAGCCTCTCTTCTGTTGTAATAAACAAACGACAAACCTTTCCACCACGGGTGTCGTTCCGTCTAATCTTAGGAAGCGGTGACCTCTCATCTTCAGAAACTCTTCAATCACGTCCATCACCATTGTGAACTGGCTGAA
>JAOBYE010333541.1:0-15149 GCA_025403585.1 Parazoanthus swiftii | reverse complement strand
ATCAGTGCTGATTCATAATTTCCATTGGCCAACGATAACCGCGTGAGTTAGTTTCGATCCGACCGCTTCGTGTCATCTTTTTTCGGGCCCATTGAAAAAATAACTTTGTGCTGAACAGGTATATTTTCGTAACTGGTTAAGCAATTCTTTTTAAGATTCGAATTCATTTTTAATTTTTAAATCTTGCTGTAAACTGCAATGACTACTTCCAGATGATTAAAAAACACAGTTAAAAACTTCAGTATCTCACTTAAGAACCACTTGACAACGCAATTTCCATGTGTTTGTGCGGGCTGGCAACATGAGGATACAGTTCAGTTTTTCTAAAGCTATCAGTATATAACCGGTCAGTTAATACCTTCACGTATTCACTGTAAAGAAAGTAACCTGATGTTCAACTTGTTATTAGAATAAAATAGGGCAATGCGAATACCAGTCTTGCAGTTTGTACCAATGATTTTTCTGTTGTTAAAGTTTTTCAAATTCAATGAAAAATCTTAGCTTCAAGTCTTGAACTTTAGTTTACAAAAAACATCAGCTAAATTATACTCTTCAACAAAAGGAATGCTTATTTTATGGGTTTTCTACAACTGGTGCAAAAGTTAGAATTTCCTAGGTTTTGGAAAAATAGAAATGGTTTTTAACAGGATACGGTTTACTGAATGGAAGAAAAATATACACTGAGAACTACTTACCCACTGTAACATGCTTAACTCTTGATTGAGATCCATCCCTCTCGCCTCGGCTTAGGTTCAAACTCCAGGTCGACTCATTTATCTCAACATATCTACCTGTTTGTAAGAAAAATACCCAAATTCCATCAGAATGACGTCAGCCACTCTGCGCTCTTTCAGCTTGGTTGCAGAATATTGAGAGCATGTTTGTGTCCTTGGTAAAAATAACTGTTTATGCCGTATGGACTGGACAGACAGACAGACAAGTCTGCCATTAACTGTCCAAACACAAACGCCTTAAACGAGAAAATCACTCACTTTTGCTGCAACTACTGAAAGAAGACGTTTACGATCCTGTTTTAAAACGAGTATGAAAATCTTTCCAACAAAGGTTTTTGGGAATATATTTAAATGGTTTTTGAAGTTTACATTGTTTTGCAGAAACTAGCACCCAAGCCTCAAACCGGAACTTAAATGACCCTGACAGAGACTTAGATTCTGAGAAAAGCAGAGCATTTCTCGGAAAAGCCGGAAGAATATCTATTTCAATTGTGTATTTTAATTGTTAACACATCTTTCAATATCGAACACTTACATTTATTAAGAAGAATAAATTATCGATCGCACTGGGGTCAGACACTTGTCAATCTGTGGATAAATTTTTTAATACATGCAATTACTGCAGTTTGATCACATTTTAAAAAAAGTTATGAACGAGTTAAGGTATTATAAATAGTTCAGAACTGTTTCAAATAATAATGGTTGTCTTTAAAATATATTTGACCACCCAGTCGCGCCAATATACCTTCCTATTCAACAACCGAATTGTAAATTGTTTTCGATATTTCAAAATCGAAAACAGATAAGTATGGCGAAGTAAGGAGAAGTTATTCTACGGTAGAAACGTTTTGTAGCTTGTAGTGATTAAAACTTAACTCTGAATCTTGCCAGATTGAAGGAAATATAGTATTTCTAAGCGAAAATTTGCGCAAGAACTGGAACGTAAACAAATTGAGCGGGCGATAACAACGAGATTTGATCGAGCAAATGCGTCAGGCGTCATTTCTTTCTTCCAAGGTCGAGGTAAACTGGGTTCCAGCGAGGATCCCGCAGCAACGAGACACAACAAATATGGCGGACAACTGAAACAGTTTTTGGACGTCGCATGGTTTGTTCAGCTGTAAACTCATTAAATTCAGGATGAAAGCTTTTGATTAAGGTTGGATCAACAGCTGGACAGCAATAGCTGTTTGTCAATAGCTGGACATGCTGACCGCTTCTGTTAATGGAAGATGAAAACTGCTTTGTTTTGATTTTCGTCCACCAAGGCTCAACAACTTCGTTTGATACAAACTTGCTACACGTACATCGGAGGGTTTTGTTCATTTTATTTGGAGGTTGTAATTGAACTATGTCTTTTGGTGGTGGCAGATCTTTTAAAAGGAACGACCTGAAGCTGAAAAGGGAACTGGAAGAGCTAACGCGAAAGTCCCAGCTGGAATATACGACTCTAAGTGCGCAAGACAAAACCCAATTCTTGGATAATAATGTTTCACAGAAAGTTTATAAATATCATCCAAAGACAAAGAAAAAATCAAAAGTATCAAAGAAAAATGGTCAGTACCAAGGCATACCAAAGGAAGAAGAAAATGAGTTAAGGGAACTTGAAGATACGGTGGAAGTGCCTCCACCGAGCCCGTCCATAGACCTGGAACCAGAATTGAAGAGAGGAGAGATTACCCAGTCCAACAAGTCTCTGTGTGATTTAGAGAGAGGTGAAAGTTCTGTCACTCAGGGCCGTCAGGCATTATTAGAAAGTGCAGTTAAAGGAAGATCATCTGCAGTTGCCTCTATACGTGCAAATGTTGATCTCAGTGTTGTCATGCAGGGGAAGGGAATCGTGGATGGAGACCGAGCATCAAAAGCCTCAACCGTTCAGTCAACAGCCAAGGTAAATAAGTTACATATTCTGTAGTGGAACCTCGATTTAACGATGTGTCAGGGGACTGGGGAAATATAGTTCGTTATATTGAGTGAACGTTATATCGAGGTTCTGTTCCATACATTTTACTGTAACTCTGGCTGGGCTGTACAAAGGATTTTGTTCATTATATCAAGGACTTCGCCATTACGAGGTTCATTACCTGGGGAAAGGGGTCTTCTCCTTTTCACTGTTTATTTTTTATTCTTTTATTATGAAGTTCTGTCAATCTCATTGTACTCGAGTCATGAGTTAACAATGCAGTGTTTTTCTTAAGGTTTGGGAAACGGGGTACACCGAGTGGGAAAAAGGGTACACCTTGGTTTATTATAGAGTGTCGAAGTTGCGAGGGTCTGGGGACATGTTTCCCAGAACTTTTAGTTCTAGTTAATTAGTTGCAGGTTAGAGTTGTATTGAATTTAAATGTTGCTATTGGCAACTTTAAAAAACTGCCAGATGTCATTGCTGGGGAAAGGCGGTACAGTCACCTGGGAAAGTCGGTACAATTTACCGGTGTACTGGCCTTAAGAAAAACACTGCAATGACCAGCCACATGCATCATATTGACTCACATTTTCAATTCTCTTCCAACAAAAAAATCTCTTTAAAATCCTTGTAAAATAAAAATAAATCCTTCTCTTGGTCAACCTAAATTTTGGTCATGTTGACTCCCCCCCCCCCCCCACCTTACAAGAATCCTGGGGATGCCCTGCAATGTGACATATATCAGATGGTCTCTTTCTCACTTATAGATGAAGTCTGGTAAACCTAGATCTGCAAAGGAGCTAGTTCAAGTGGAAGCACGGAAACCATCATTGGGAAAGCCGGCGATCATCAGTTCTCGAGGGACATTACTGCAGATGCAGCTAAACCAACGCCCGAGTCCAGTACAGGACAAGCGAGTCTCTTCACGAGCATCTGCTAGATCTGCCAAAACTGAAAAAAGCCAGGCACGCTCTGCCAGGTATGTAATGAGAATTTTAGGTTTTAAAAATTTCATTGAACATCATAATTCGTACAGATTGTTGTTCAATGTACAATGTAGAATGTAACTTTCTCAAAGTACAATTTAATTTGTAGACTGTTTTTAAAGATCAAGATTTTTTTCAGGTTTCTTTAAGAAAACAAATCTAGACAGGATATGGGGCACCAAAATAAATAAGTAAGGTTCAGGTTATGCTGAGTACAGTTTGTACGGGAAGCTATTTTTAACCTTGCCCGGATTTCATTCATGAGTGAAGCGAAAATACAACGTCTTGACAGAACTTATTAATAAAAGATTTCTAAATATGCTCTTTGCTGTGCAAACAATTCTGATTAAATAAGAAAGGAAGTTCATTGACTAATTATTGTGTAAAATGAACATATAATCAAATGCTAAACATAGAATGTTTTGAGGCCTAGTTGTCAAGTTGCCATGGAAACACAAATTTCTGTGGGAGAATGAGAGTTGATAAGGTTAAAGGTTATAGTAATGCCAGCTATCAACAAATTGGAGTAATCTACCTCTACAAATGAGTAAGCCTTAGATAAAGTTCAGTGGCATTGCAACTGAAAAACTGTTTAGAACAACCTTAAACAAGCTTCAAATGTAAACTTGCTGCTTTAAAACTCACTTACAGTATGAGCTGTGGCTAACTAGACATCTCATATCCACATCCTTATTTCTAGTCAAATTTTAGAAGGCTTTGAAGATTCACCATTTCCTGTAGAGGATGGGGAAGAAACACAAGACCATCAGGCCAGTGATGATGAGGAAGAACTTGGCAACACAAGCACTCGAACAAAGTCAGCAAAGTCTTCTCACCAATCAGAAACTGAATATGACAAAATTCATTCCGAAATCCAAGAACTTACGCTGAAACTCAGTTCAGGGTTAAATATTGCTGACATTTTGAGAGGTGCTGAAAAACAAGGAGAAGAAGAACAGCAAAAAAAGCCTGAAAATGAGCCTCAGAAAATTCGACCTGAGAGTATCGTTACAAGAATAAGGACTGATGACATTGGGGCTATGGACTTTGCTATCAAAGGAGCTTCACCACTGCTAACTCCTCGGATACCGGCAACAGCCAGGGAGATAATGGAAGGAGATCAGGTTGGCAGACTGGCTTCTGAGGTACAGTGTACAAGACTTTGGCAAACACTTATTTAATAACATTTTATTTGATGACTAAATACTAATTTATTATTATTATAAATTACTATTATTATTATTATTATTGTTATTGTTATTGTTATTGTTATTATTGTTATTGTTATTATAACAATTAAATAATTATATATTTTACAAAAACTAGACCATAGCACAGTTCCCATCACTACAGTATCAGGGTTGAGGGGCTTTCACAAGTTGAACAATTCCCTGTACGTACATTTGCTGTAATTTTTGCTGTGACTGCCCACAATCCAAAATAATTGTGACAGAAACTGAACTTCCATGTTCATGTTCAGTGTACTGCATGTGTCTACAGTTTTTTTGTGTACTAAGTAACTTGAAAGGAATGAAAAATATCAAATTTCATACTGCTGCAAGTTCTACCATATACCTTGACTTATTTGATTTTAGTTGCAACAATCAGTTTCTTGTTTTTACATGCACATGTATGTAGTACTTGATTTTTTCCAGTTACAGTATACTCAAGAGGTCAACTAGAACCAGTTAAAAACAATAATTTTGAGTGAGTCACTTTGACAAGTTCTTTGTTGATCACTTTATTATATGGCTGACTGATTTTGTGTGCTGTGATTGGTCAATTTCAGGTCTGTAAGTAGAGACAGACGCGTACAGACCTCTTATTCACTTACAGCCTCACTTGCTTCAAATAATCAACAAAGACATATAATAAACATCTCATTAGCCTCATTTGCTCGGTCCGCATGGCATGTTATGGATCCTCGTTTTTTCCTTCCTTGTTTTCATGGCCCGTGCGCTTCGTGCTTGGGCCATAAAAAGAAGGAAAAAACTCAGTCCATAATTTGCTGTACAGACCTCGCACTCAGCTAATAAGAGGTATTTAATCACCACTAACAATAATTTTAAATAATTTGATTCCAACCTAAACATTTCTTATCAATACATCTCAATTAGGTAACTAGAGCATCAGGACTTGCCAATTTAGCAGAAAAACAAGATAAACCAGAACTTGGAAAAGAATCTGAGGTTCCTGCAGGAGTGTGCGATGAGTCAAAGAGGGAACCAGGACAACTTTACAATACAGGTTTGTTACCATCTGGTTTGGTGTTTTACATCATGCTGAAACAATGCTGTATTGGTTAAGACTGGATTAAACAATTTCAGCAAGTTGGTCAAGCAACATTTAATGCTGTTAGGCGCAACATAACAGATGACTTTGGATCAGATTTGATTGGTTCAGACTTCTCATCCAACTATCATCCAGTACAATGGAACATTGATACATTCCCTCTGGACATAATTTTGTGTAAAAGTGAAAAGCAGATTGAAGCAACCAAGAAAAGTTCAAAGTTTTGCTCTGATGTTGCTGGTAGGAGAAATCAGGGTTGGGGGAGGGGAGGGGAAATTACAACTGGAGTGTTGTATTTCATTAGGAAAAGGTGGGTTTCGAACTTTGGAGAAGGGGTCATTAAGCAAGGGCGGATTTTGGGGAAGGTTTGGAGGGGCTGCAGCCCCCCTTTTTGTCAAGAATTTTGCAAAAGATTTAAAAGAAAATCACTGAAATCATCTTTAAAATGCTGTTTTCCGGCCTCCTCTTTCCAGAATTAGGGTCCCGGTTAAGGGATCAATAATGACTTACTTACGGTACCCCTCCCGTAGACCTAAGCTCTAACCCCAGTTTCAGGGAGGGGTAGGTGAAGGGTGGAGTTATAAACAGAGGGTTGATTACGGTGTTTTACGGTACTAAGAATAATTATTTACAAGTGATAATTAAGTTTGTGCATGATTGGCCAGTATCTGTACTTGATCGTCACAACTACATGTAGCTACATGTGTTTATTAACATATTGAATTTAGTGTCAATCTAATGCAATTATAATTTCTTCAATCAAACAACATCTGCACAAATTCAACTTAATAGTGTCCACCAGACAACGAACAGAAGCAAGTTATGGCAGTTTACTGCAGGCAACTAGCTCACGACCCATGACGGAGTACGAAGCTATCCAGGTCAGTGTTTGTGTGTACAATTCATGTCATCATTACAGTACGATCGTTGATGCAATTTTCAACATTGTGACAAAATTTGAGGGTAAATTCTTGCGTTGCGGTTACGTGCCTTTTTATGATAATAATATAGGTCTTTGTTTAAAAATGACTTTAAACAAACATTAAAATTTACTTCTCATTAACAGACTACTATATTCAAAATACCAATGATAATAATATAGGTCTATGTTTAAAAATGACTTTAAACAAACATTAAAGTTTACTTCTCATTAACAGACTACTATATACAAAATACCAATGATAATAGTATAGGTCTATGTTCAAAAATGACTTTAAACAAATGTTAAAGTTTACTTCTCATTAACAGACTACTATATACAAAATACCAATTATAACATATTAAAAACATATTAAATGCACAATTAAAAAGAAAGCGATTCATAAAGGAACGTTTGAAGCGTTCAGTTTTTATTTAAGGTAAGATATAGTCGTGTCCGTGTTTTTTCAAGTTTCTATCTGCATTTCGCTTTGTTGGCAATAAGTCATCAGGCCCGTAGCCAGGATTTTTGTTAGGGGGTGCTAATTTCGTAAACTTGGACTCTTAACAGTAAAATTTAAGGGACAAACACACTTATGGCCGTTTTTTTTTTAGTCGTTTCGATTCACGGCAGCACAAACCGCGCTGTTACGATAAACCTATTCGGGCTTCTTCATCGTCTTATTAAACCTACAAATGCGGACTTTTTTGGGTCCGTGGGGAGTGCGTACGCACCCCGCGCACCCCCCCTGCCAACGGACCTGGTCATTTAGGTCATTTCCTGGAACGATGACGTTTCTTTCTCCATAAGTTCATGTCAGCTTTATGAAGTAAGTCTGAAGTAAGTGGTGTGTTCGAGGTTAGCGCAGTTGGTAAGATCTCTGACTGCCAACCAGGAGGTCCCGGATTCAATCCCCGGCCTGGTCGAGGGTTAAATTTTGGACGACCCTCTTTCGCCACACCGTCCGTGGACAGGGATGTTGGTCTATTCTCTCGACGTTCTATCGGGGACTTAAAAGAACCCACACACTTATCGATAGGAGTAGGCTAAAGTCGCTGTTGTGGACTGTCATCTCTTCCCCTACAAACGGCATGCTGTAATAGACCAGTTTCGTATTCCCAGTTACCGCTGACTACAATGACCACAGACCCATTTCTGCAGGGTTAGCCTCGACTTGGTCTTGAATATGCATAAATACTAATGTAGATATGAGTTATTTACAGTTCTTTGTATTGTTGGAGGCTCGGACTTCTAATCGTTCTCGCTGGTATTTATGTATATTCAAGACCAAGTCGAGGCTAACCCTACAGAAATGAGTCTGTGGTCATTGTAGTCAGCGGTAACTGGGAATACGAAACTTGACTATTGGTTCTTTATGGAGAAACCTGTAGTAGTGTCCCTCTCCCTTGGGGGAAAAAGCTGATTAAACTTGAGTCTGAAATCGAGATTTTGTTCTTTGTATAACCAAACTTATGAATGTTCGACAAGATGGACATCTAGACTGTAAAAGAAAACCTGCCTTCAACTGAAAAGTCTGATGATCGAGGTTAATAAGAGATTTCGGTGAGCAGTCCTGAAATCGGAGAACAGGGGAGGGAGGAGTTGCGCGGCCAGGAAAAACTACTGGGGAGAGAGGAGCGCTTACGTATTTTTCAGTAGTATAATATGAAGTGTCTGGCTGTTGTTGATGTTAAGGCTCTGGAGATGCCAGCCAAAGTGACAGCCGAAGACGTCATCAACATTACTGGGCACCCAGCAAGGATTGCCACTAAGATCCCAGTTTTACCTGTGAACCAAGAAAACAGGGACAAAAGTTTACAGCGAGAGACAACATTTCTGGCATCGTGGGAGCCTGAAGAACAGAGTAAAATTAACAAGGTAAATAAACTAAATAAGGTTGAACTTTGGGCGACCTTCTTTCGCCACACCGTCCGTGCACAGGGCCGTTAAGCCGCTGGTTTAGTCTCTCGACATTCCACAACACTTCTCGATAGGAGTAGGCGAATGCCCGGTGTTGTGGACTGTCACAGCTACAGTCCTCTTCTCTTAATTTGGAGACAAGCCTCGCAAGAGACCCAGAGTCCTATTACTTCGCCTCCAGTCAGCAATAAATGAATAAATAAAACATAAAGAAAAAAAGTACAGTAGAAGTCTATACTCGCGAGATATCGTTAGTCTGGCCAGTTTTTCTTGCAGCTGTTGGACTGCTCTGTTTTTTCTTGAGTTTCATGCATGTACATTTAAAATTCAGAGTTGGACGATTATGTTATGCAAAAAAGAACTATTTTTAAGTAGCTTTTTTAGTATTAATTTTTGTTTGGTTATTCAGTTTTTTTCTCCTAGTAGTTCTAGTTGTAGTTTTAGAACAGTGTTAGTTAGCTTAGTACAGCCAAGTTTTCTTAAATTCCAGGTGAAATAGAGTTCATGTATGTATAACTACATGTACTGTATGTATATAGCCGGAGTGACACTACAAATTGTAGTCTTATTTAAACGTTTTATTTAAGTGTTTATTAGTGTTTTTCAGCATGGATTTTGGACGCCTGGAAAAAGTCCTCAGTTGATAAAACCTCGTTAAGTTTCCCTCAAGTAGTTCTACATTGGGTTTTTACCATCAAAATGATTCAGTTTTTAATTGCACAATTTCGTCCATTTTCGCCATATTTATCGTGTGTCGTTATTCAATTATTTTGTATTTCGCGAAAACGTTCTTATGCGAGTTACCAAACTTATGTATTACATGTAGCTCACGTTTTTTAAGAACTGTAAGCAATGAGAAGAATTCTAGAAGGGCCTTTTAAAAATTTGTTCATCTATAAACTGCAGTAACCAAGAAACTGTTTCAACTCCCAAAACTATAAAAGCTCTTTCAGAAGTGCAACCTTGACACTCATCGTAAGAAGCTTTAAAGTGTCACAATATCTAAAAAAGAAACGAGTTTTGAAAAAAATAGTTTGCATCTAAATTTTCAAAACACGTTTTCGTACAGTACAAAGTTCTCGTAATATTTTTCGCATTAATTACACAAAGTGCGATATAACTGGAAAGGAATGATGCGATATGGTATCTTAGAGTAGAAATTACTATAAATTTCGATGTAACATGTTAGATTTTTGCTTGTAAAGTTTTCTCATTTTCAAGTGCTTGCCAGAGTGCCGAAACTGTAGGGATCTTTGGGCGTTTGGAAAAAAGTGTAAATGTAGAGAGTTTTCCAATCTTATTACATTTTTGTGTTCTCGGAAAAGGTCCTTTTGAAATACAAAACATCAGTTCCATGCGGCAAACGGCGCTTATTGCCAAGCGATTTGAATATCAGCCAAATCTTGACAACTTTTAACGGCGTCTGCGAAGCGAACACAGCATTTCACATTTTTCTATATTTCTCGAAAACAAAAATTCTTTGGAAACTTTGATTGTGATTTTTGTTAGTAGTTCTCCAAAGAGTTTCTAATGACAAAAAAATTAGAAATCCGAAATTTCAGTTTTGTCCGCGAGTTCTTGATAATTACAGACAGCCGCTCTTAAACAGTTTTGGTGGCATAGATGTAAAAGCAAGTTGGTGTTCTCCAACTCCAGATTGCGTCTTCACTGCAGCCGAATATTCACCATTTCTGCAAAATGGCGCCCACTGTGGAACTACCGCCCCATCTGTGTCAGATAACGAGGGATACCCACACACCCGGCAGACTTCACCATGCAAGGCAGACTTTTGCTGACAAACAGATGGACCAGGTAAAGAAAAAACCGAGAAATCCTTTTTAAAAACTCTCCTCCCTGATTATCAGCCCACCGAGTCATAGTTAATAGAGCAAAATGGTTACGAAACTTGCCAGGTTTTTTCTATAAGTTTTTGTTCTATATCTCTTTTGTCCGTTGGCCTTGACGGTGCACAAAACGCAAATGGTATTGAAATGCATATATATGAAGAACAAATAGAAATATTGGGGCTCACACATTGAATAAAGGAAATTCTGGCTCGTTCGTTTAACCTAAGACAAAGCAGCTTTGTCGCTCCTTTTGTAGTTCGACCTGCAGTTTAGCTTCGCAACCATTTAGTTCTCTTAACTGTGGTCGAATGTGCTAGCAAAAGTAACAAATACGCTGGCTACAACCCCCCCCCCCCCTCTAGGGATTTAAGACCCCCTTTGTCTCTCACCAGATTTGTTACTGACGATTTATTTGTTGTCCACGTTTCCGTGCCATATAGTAGAACCGATTTTGCGTTAGAGTTGAAGAGTCGTAGCTTAGTTTGAAGTCTGGAATTTCTCGAGCTCCATCTTGCAATTGTGCGGTTGATTAAATTTCAGTTATTACATGTATTTCTCCTATTTGTTGCTAACTGCACAGATTCAGCTGGGCACGGACGAGGAGGGAGAACAAAATGACGAACAAGGGGAAGTAAGGCAGGAAAAGGGAGAAACGGACGGAGTTGTGAGAGAGAAGAACAAGAAGAATGCTGAAGAAAGAAAACTTTCTTTAATTGCCCAGAAGATTCTCGAACAAGCTGAAACTGGAGACACAGCAGAAACGTTTGAGAGACTCAAAGAGGCATCTGACCAACTGGTGAGTGATCAGTGCAACTTGCAAATAGCTTTCTGTATTGCACTTGCACTTGCCATAACCGTAACCTCGTCTGCTTTCCTATCTCTTGTACCTGTCTTTGGCTTACCATTGCCTTTGTGCAAGTTTTCATTTTTTGAATCTTTTTTTTTACTTAAGTTTAACTTCTCTGTCTTTGTCTTTGTTTTAACTTATCTTTTTCTTGATCCTATCTTTTTTTCCCTTTAGTTTTTGGTTTTACTCTTAGATAACACTGTCTTTATCAGTTATATTTTCATTTACATACATGTAATAAAAGAAGGTACATGTGATTTTGAAAAAAAGGATCATTTTTACAACGGATAGATGTTAGCCGGGTACAGGTGCCCCGCTTTCATACAGTAAATCTTCAGAAAAGGAGGCACAAAAAAGCCATAAAAATTTGTTTGAGAAACTTACAGTATTTTATCATTGACAGTTTGCTGAAGATGAAACCGAAATCTCCAGAAAAGGAGCCACAAAAAAAAACATAAAAAATTTGTTTGGAATACTTATAGTATTCTTTCATCGACAGTTTGCCGGAGAGGAAACCGAGTCCCTGAGCATTGCTGGTCAGCGAATCCAACTCAAAGACGACAGTTCCCGTCTGTACTGGACACCTGCTCCTCCCAAGATGCACCTGGCTCCCGCTGCCATTAGAGCGCACCTGTTTCCTGAATACCACGGCGCGGCACAGCTGAAGGAGAGTCTAATGACTGAACGCTTGACACTCACAGCCCCAGAGAGTGATGGTGATGACGAGGCTTATGATGAAATGGATCCTGAAGATAGGAAGGCGAGAAATAGGTAAAATTTTTATAACCTTGTCCTTTTCAACATTTGTCAAGAGGGGCTGCCTGAAAACTGTATTTGTATGTACAAAATAAGGACAGAAATGCTGCGAACAAAATTTAATAATTTCCACGTCCTTAAACTGAACTTTTGCAAAATACTGACGTTGTTGAGTAAGATTTCCTAGTGTTAAACCTCTAACGTAGTTGATTATGATTTCCTAATATTTAACATCTGACCTTGTTGATTATGATTTCCTAATATTTAAGGTCTGACCTTACTGATTATGATTTTCTAATATTTAACGTCTGACCTTGTTGAATATGATTTCCTAATACTTAAGGTCTGACCTTACTGATTATGATTTCCCAATATTTAATTACTGGAGCAGAAATAAGTTGTTTCGATGGTATACTGTATATTTTTGTGGTGCAAACGAGATAATATGAGTACAAAGTATTTGTATAACTTCCTGTGATTGATTTGTATCCCACTCTTTGTCCAGTTATGGTCTTGAATTTCCACCAGTATTTCAATTGTGCGGAGTATTTTCTTGATACAAATTTTGAACAACTAACAGTGTTTAAAATAATGGCATCAGTTTCTAGTCTTTAAAACTATATCAGCTTGTAACATCAGGTTTTAATTCTCGGGACTTTGCACTTTGTTTTCTCAGAGTTCTTCAAAGAACGCATGGATCGCTATCCGACATGACCAAACTTGTGGATGCAGAAAGACAAGAATTTAGTTCAGAAGAGGAGGACGACGAAGAGAGTGAAGAGTGCGAGAGAGAAGGTACAACATGTACAGTAACAGATTTGTACCCTTACTAGTACATATCTACTTTGTATCGCAATATTTTGGGTTTAGGGGAGTGATCGGGGGATTGTTTGTTTAGCGCAAAAGGCAAAGCACAGCAAGTGAAAGCTGAACACAGTATAGCACACCACAACGCCATTCAAAACAACGCAACACAATATAATACAATACATTACGATATAATATAATATAATATAATATAATATAATATAATATAATATAATATAATATAATACGATATGAAATGATACACTACAATACAATTTTACAGTACAGCATGATACAAAATCCTGCAAGAGCGAAGGCCGATCGAGTTTTGCGAAAACTATTTTCCGTAAAGTCAGCAGTTTTGAAGGGACAACCGTGGTACTATCCTTTCGTAACCCGTGTTTTTCTTTCAGGTGAAACCCCAACGCGTTTTGAATCAGTTTTAGACAAGAGACGACACAAATCAAAGAAAAAGCGCAAGAGGCGACAAGTTGGCGAAGAGGCTCCACCGGAGGACGGAAAACTTGAAAGAAAGTGAGCTGGCGTTTGGTCATAATGTGGTCATATACTGTACGAGAGATCAGTCATTTGTGGTGCATACGTTTCCTACCAGGATTTGCGTAACAGATAAAAACAGAAAGAAAATTTAGAAATGTTTTAAACCGGTTGTAAAGCATTTTATAATTATGTTCATCTTGAATCACTATAGGGATTCCTGGTTCCCAACAGCAGTGATTTAGTTTAGTTTAGTTTAGTCTTGTTTATTAGGTTCGTCACAGATTTAACACATGAATACAACATTTGGAACTGAACAAAAAAAACGAAGTGTGACAGGAATGAGGTTACAGAACATGGTCCCAGTTGATAACTTCCCGGTGGTTGGCAGGATGGAAGGTCGCAATTTGGTTGTTTATATCGTAGGGTTTGTAATTGAGTTAAGTGATGATTACCTCTGGTGATGATTACCTCTGCATGTAACCAATCAGATTGTAGCATTTGAAATACAACTTATGTTGGTTTGCTATAAGGCGAGATTTACTAATAGGGTTCTGCATCAGGTCTGAAAATAGATTTATGCATTGCTTTGTGGGATTGTTATTCGGACAAACACGCAATCAATAACAGATTTTTGAACAATTTCAGATCTGATTTTAAAGAACTAAATACGAAAACAGCGGGAACTAGAAAAAAATTCGTGAACATTGTGAACTGATCGCGTGTCTGACTTCTTCAGAGCCGCGCGTTTGTCCGCTTTCCAATCCCAACATACTTTGCGAGCATTTTAGTGACGTAATTGATGCGGCACCCTATTTCAAAAGCTGACTGAATGTTTTAATTGCATCTCCAGACGTGCCATGTCACAACCATTCCTTTCCATTGAGAGGTCCCCGCTTCTAGTTTCTTCTGGCTACGACATAAGCATGCAAGAGGTAAGAATACATTTGTAACGCTTAGCCTGTGATATTCGTGACCTTAAAACAGGGATTATGTGAAGTTCGGAGTGAGAAATGACATCTGTAACGCTTAGCTTGTGATATTCGTGACCTTAAAACAGGGATTGTGTGAAGCTGGAGATAAGAATTGACATTTGTAACGCTTAGCCTGTGATAGACGTGACCTTTAAATAGGGATTGTGTGAAGCTGGATCGTAGCTGCAATTGCAAAGAAACAAGACAAGACAAAATAAAGTTTTAGATTTCCTTCAAAAGTTAAATCAAGTTCAGGGTGCAATTTATTCAGTTGGCATTCTTATTCAGCCCTTCATTTCGCCAAATTCTCAGGTGAACCTCCCTTTACCCCTAAACATCTTTGTAGAAGCAGGTCTTGCCTCATCTTGCATTCTACTCTGACTACGTCCATAAGGGTGATTGAAAACAAGACCGTATCTTCAATAGAACTCCCTGGCGTAAGAAATGTTACATTAAGGCATTTTATAAACTTTCTGGAGTGGGATTTATTTCAATCCAGCTCAGACGTTGCCGGAGCCAGTCGTTGAGTAGCCACACCGCACTAACAAGACATTCTGTTAGTACTGTTACAATGATGAGGAATATAATTATAATAATAATAATAGTAATAATAATAATAATAATAATAATAATAATAATAATAATAATAATAATAATAATAATAAT
>JAOBYE010333319.1:0-15156 GCA_025403585.1 Parazoanthus swiftii | reverse complement strand
GTCGAGGCTGACACTGTAGAAATGAGTCTGTGGTCATTGCAGTCAGCGGCAACTTGGAATACGAAACTGGACTATTCTACAATTGGTTTTCGGCTTCATTAAATCCCAAACGAACTACAGGACATTTTAGGAGGAGCCACCCACGAAGAGAGCACATAAATTCTGACAGTTAATAACCCGAGAAAACTCTTAAGCCCGCCGCAGACCATTGCGATAGCATGCAATTTTCGACGCATGCAATCAAAATTGCATCAAATCGCACCTTTGACTGCACCAATTGCGGCGGAGTGCGACGCAATTTCCAACGCATACAACAACAGTTGTATGGATCAAACTTAAATGATATTTTTCACACGTTGTCGCAGTTCGTCGAAGGTAACTGCTTCTTTCTCGCGAAAGTGTCCGGTGAATGTGCGACAACATGCGACTGAAATTATCCAAGCTACCAACGAGAGATCAGCTTTGAAGCACGTGACAATGAGTTTGAACTCAAAGATGGCGGCAAAGCAAGCTTACAGCAGCTATTTTGACTATCAATAGATCAATCGCTCCTGGTGACGAAAATGAAGTTTACATGGTTTTACGCAACTGTCGAAAATTGCACGTTAGTTGTTGCGAAGGTCTGCGGCAGGCTTAAGATAACGAAAAACAACAACACAAAATTCTATTTCCAGTGGTTTATATCTAAAAACGAAAGAAAAAAGCAAAAAAACATGCTACTCAAAAATACCCCCAAGGCAAACCGAGTTAAAATGAAACTATGAATAGTTAAGTTCAAACCGGCGAGAGATACAAATTGCTATATGCAAGAAGCTGACACATCTTCATACACAACACACTCAGACACAGTTTCACACAACACTTACAACTACTAAACTAATATACTTTCAAATATACAGGCAAAATGTGGCCTGATAAATAATTCTGATATACTCTCCCTTGCTGTGTAATTTATCTTTTCACCCAACAATCATTTAGAATTTTTTAATTACAACCGTCAAGGGTGGTCTGGCTGGCCCGATTGGTCAGTTCAAAAACTGAACGTGATACCTGTCGAAATTAGTTCCGGCCAGACTAGCCCTGCTTGTGTATGAGAGCCTTCCTGCCTGCTGGCACGCGCGCTGGGATATAGCGAGTTTTGGCGGGAAAGAAACGAACGCCCGCGCCTTGAGCTTTCATTAACACTGTCAAAATCAGACCCAGTACTCTCGGGCCGACCAAATCTGACCGAGATTCGACCCGTTACTATGAAATTATTATCTGCGTGCTAATTTTTGTTGTCACGACACACGCTCATGGGAATACTACAAAACCCAGCAACTAGAGCTCTGCAAGTATCTCGGGCTACTTAGCAAAACGTATAGCTATTATCTTACCCCACTGAGTGACGGAGACCTCGAGCGTTTTCGATGTTTCTTCGTCTTTTTCGTCTTTTTATGCGATTTGGACGAGTGGTGATGGCTGCAAGCCTGAGCAGAACAAAACGCGTGAGAATTACCAGCTGTTTTACTACTTATTTGACAAGGCACGTTTCTTGTTCTCTTTGGGGCTTTTAAAAAGGGTTTGTCACAATTATATCTTGAGGCGTATTGAAGCAAGAAAAAACAAAGAAACGCCCCAAGATTTATCGCCGAGAGTGAGGCAAAAACGAAACAAGAGAAAAAAAAAATATTAAAGACGAGAGGGGAATGAGAGCGAAGAAAAAAACAAACTGGATCCTATTTATGAGACAAGACGAGGGAAAACGAACAAAGGAGGACAAGCGAAAACGAACAATAAACCAATTTAAGACAAAACGAGACGAGAAAACAAAAACAAGATATCATTTACCAGATGAGGGCAGAAAAGAAAAACTGAACTAATGATGAGATGCCGAAACAAGAAGGCGGGAAGAGCGCACGGGGCAAAGAACCCTTAATTCCGCGCGGTTCTCTCTGGAACTCGCTTCCAGACCTCATTAAATTTAGCGTAACCACAAAAGTCTTTAAGCGCAAACTCAAGCCATCTCATTTCCTTTTGGACTTTTAACCTCTCGATTAATAGTTGTTATCTTACTCACTTTTATAACCATTTTATAATGTAATGGCTTATTATATTTCTAGGATTGGTTGGGGCTGGAAATAGTCTTGCAATTTATGATTGAGGATAGTTCATAAGCACTTTTTAAATTGCAAAAAACGAGACTGACAAAGAGGGATGAGAAGGCAAATAGAAAAACTGAAAGAAATAGTATGAAAAGTATGGTAGGTTTGAGGAGAAAACTGTACCTCTAACGATGAAACGTGTTCTTTAAAAAGCCGCTTTCGTTCCGATTCCACGACTATCAAAGAGAAAGCTGGTTCGCTGGCAAATCTGTCACGAACCTGTAACGTTACAACATCGAGACAAGACGGCTGTTATGCTTCTTCGAACATTGCGATAAGTACGAAAAATTCTCCCCCGTGTGTGAGTTTAACTAAATACGCCACTTTTCCAATGCAAATTTTTGCTAGATCCATTTCCTCGTGGGGGGTAAAAGTCATTACTCGGTCAGATGTGGGCTCATGGTGGGCTCATGGTCCATGTTTAGCGTGCGTCTATCGAGTTATGGATGCACGCAGGAAGTTGGGCAAGCACGAGAGAATCGTTTGAGTGGCACGAGGCAAAGCCGAGTACTTCTCTAGCTTCTCCAGTGCTCTCCCAACTTCCCAAGTATGGCCATTTCTTTTAGAACATTGCCACATAGTAGTCTTTTTTTTCTTTTTCGGAGTTTCGGTTTTGCAATATTGCGTCCATTTCCGTGTCATTCAGCTTTACAAACCGCTGTTCACCGAGTAGATTGTTTTCATAAAAGAAATCTACATCCAAAATGAAGTCCGGCAGTTCTCCTTCCAACCCTTATTAATGGTACGGGAGCGTGTAACAACCTCCCTACACAAGGAAATATAATCTCTAACAAACACATTCTCCTTCCTCGACCCACGATTGGTTCAACGACAATCTTAAACATCTGCTCGAAAGAGCTCTCTCCACCCCACCCCTATCCCCATCACCTCCTCTTCCCTTCTCTCATTTAGTAAGTTAAAAAAAAATTCGTCCTATGACTAGTTGGTGTCGATGGCAGGAGCGGCAAGTTTAACAGTTGCTTAAACGAACACTCCCCTCCCCTCCCCCTCTCATTCTCAACTTCCCCTCCTCTCATTTAGTCAGTCAACAAACCTCCTCCCCTGATTGGTTGGTGTCGATGGCAATAGTGACAATTTTTAGCAATTGCTTAAATGAACACTCCCCTCCTTTCCTCCTCTTATCCTCAACCTCCCCTCCCCTCACTTAGTCAGACAACAAACTTCCTCCCCTGATTGGTTGGCGTCGATGGAAGGCGCGGCAAGCCTTAGCAATTGCTTCAATGAACACTCCCCTCCCCTCCCCTTCTCATCCTCAACCTCCCCTCCTCTCATTTAGTCAGTCAACAAACCTCCTCCCATGATTGGTTGGCGTCGATGGCAGGAGCGGCAAGTTTTAACATCTGCTTGAATGAGGTTTCCTTTCGTCTTTGCTGTAACAAAAAAAAGCAGCATGTCATATTGAGCATGTAGTGGTGGTGGTGAAAACTTTTCGAAGACTAACCTATGTACTCATGTGGACAGCGAAAACGGTGAAGTTGTTTTCGTGTGACGCAAAGTTCACTTGATCGCATTTTTGTACGAAAACACTACACGTCCACATGGATAAACTTTCTTACAGTTGCTCACATATACTCAAAGGAAAACCTTTGCGTTGGGGTTGGCTCCGAGAAAAGACTTGTCTTTGGTTTATGTATTACGATAATTATTAAGGAGGACGACTGAAAGGGATAATAGTTAAGAGTGGATAAACTATCGAATTACATAACATAGACTAGAAATGCACTGAACCTCTGGAAAAAGATTTCTTTGTCAAACTAAATTGTTTTGCTTTAAGTTTTTTGACTGACATGGAAACGCAAGAATTCGTTTTTGAAAGCAGCAGCATTGACCCTTTGCATAAATGGCGGCTGTTTTCATATTCTTTTGTTTGCATTTAAATTAGCCTGAGTGACTAGCCTCGTTCAGGTTAACATATTCTTTTGATTTTTTGGCTTAAGAACGAGGCCAGTCAGGATAATTTAAATGCAAACAAAAGAATATGAAAATAGCCGCCATTTATGCATAGGGTCTATTAGAATAACTGCAATACTGTGTTAAGAGACTGAACTGCAAAGTAGTCTCTTTCTTCGTTACAAATTGGCAAATTTCCTTTTTGCCCTGTCCGCGTAATTTCTATTCCGTACCGTACTTCTTCTAAAGCTCTAAAGGATGTAATCTTACCTCTCTCTCTTCTTTCTTCAACCTATCTTTCTCCCGCGCCTCCGCTTTCTCAATGAGCTGCAAGACGATCAACACAGGCAACCATTAACACTAATACTAATATTAATACATGATGATATTTATATATACTAATTATTGCCAACGAGCAGCCGAGGCTGCGAAGAGACAGCATTATCGAACCGTACGCATGAATTGCAGACAGAAAAAATCTCGATTTCCGCGTGATGTAAGATAACAATAGAATTTTCGTCAGCACATCAACAAATCAGAGAGGATTTCCGCGTATTAAATGTAAGATAACAATAGAATTTTTGGCAGCACGTCAACCAAGTCTTCGTCAGTCCTTGAATTTTGGAGTCGAAAGGCGAGTAAAACGACCATTCTTTGCGCTATTTTGCGTTAATAAACTGGCAAATACGTGGGTGCACTTCTGTCAAATGTTCTTGTGAACTAAAACGTATTTCAAACAGTATAAACAGCTCGCAAATTTGCAAGTTCAGCGCTCACAATCGGCCTGCACGAGTTTAATAGCATGCGAGCCATCACACCAGCTAGCAAAATCTGCCTGCGAGCCAAACACTCGAGCTAGCAAGCTCACCACAAGCCGGCCAGTGAGACAAAAACAAAGAAGGTAATTTATATCAGTTCATAATTGAGTACACGAAGAAAAAAATGTCACTATTAGTATTAATTGCTCAGCGAGGCAACTCTATCAAACGACCCTGCTATAACTTTAGAGTTGCTGTTTTACTTGGCAACTACAAAAATTCATTGCCTTGTACTGTAAAATTAATCGGCTAAACACAAAAACCCAGAACTGGAATTGGACCAATAACGTCCACTCCTTTCTGAAGTTATTTCCGCGAGTTCCAAAGTCCACTTGACGGCTGAAGTGCGCCCGCAGTGTTTTCGTACATTTCTCATGCTGATACTATTGTTTCTTCCTGCAGCTCATGCACACACGGCTCTAAAATGGAGCCAAGGACAAGAGGTCTCGGTAATAGACAGAAACATCTCATATTTTATCAGCTTTTGGAAATAAAAAAGGGAGTTCTTATTCTATTTTTGTCTTTCTTCTGTCGGCCATCACAGATTACGAGTTTAAAAAGCAGGATGTAGCCGAACCCCCAAGGATATGGTGAAAAAATATGGTGTTCAAAAGTTTCAGCAGTAACTTAACATCTGCTTCAAAGCCGCATTTACACTTTGTTCTAAAATATTTAGTTTTTGTCAGCTAGTACTAGTTTATTAATATTAATACGGACCATTTGCTAGAAAACAATTAATAAAGGTACTTAATGTACGAATGTTTCAGGTTTTTGACAACCACTGGCTGTCTAATGTCAAATACTTATAACAAAGACCTTTAGATCCGAGTTGCTCAATTACGTCCATTAACGTTAGTCACGCGATAAATACTAGATAAATATAGTACGAAATTTCAAACGAAGAATTATTATTCAACCACGAATCTCCGCCCACGATTTGCTATAAAGGTTGGAAGACATATGCAAGTTTCTTATGAGTTTTCCACTGTAGTAATATTGGCGACAAGTTTCTTTGCTCGAAGGAGTGTCGCCATGTATTGTTATTGAGCAACGCCATTTCGCTAATGTAGATTTTTGTTAGGTTTATCACCCTCAGGGGGTAGGAAGTTGCTAATTGCCGTTAGACTTGGACAAACATTACAGTCAAATTTTGCTCCCACTTGTAAGTGAATGGAGCTGACAAATTTTTGCATTTAGAAAATGGTGTAATTTGCTTTAGGAATGATACTCATACACAAACTATAATCTCAAAACTAGATTTATATATCTATGAATGACGATTGTGTGGCGTTTATCTTAATACTCAAGTAATTGAAAGTTATGAAATAACTGTTGAAAAAAGTGACGCTGAATACCAAATCTATTGGGCTATTTCTTGTAATATATCACAAATATACCACATCTGTTTTAAGCAGACCTGATTAAAAGCAGTAATTATACCATTTCTCTTTCGGTTTGGAATCAATTTACACACGAGTATTTTTAAAGTGCTTCGAAATTGCGTAAGCCCAGAGGGCGACCGCAGTTTGAGAACATTGAAAAACACTTGAGGACAATATAATTCCAAACCGAACGAGAAATGAAGTGAGCTCTTGTTATTCGTACACATGAAAAAACTAAACTGAGAGTAGCTTGTTACAGAATCGAACGTTTTCGAGCAAAAATGCTAAAAACTACGGCCACGACTTGTCGTGCGTGCGTTGTCCAAGTGGCGGGAAAATGTAGTCGCGCGCGGGAGTGTCAACTGTTTCCATTCTTTGCTGTTTTTGACAAAAAGAGGAGCGCAGGTTTTTTTTTTTTTTTTTTTTTACATGTGGAGTTTAGTTAAAGTTTACCTACTGATTAAACAAAAATATTGAGTTTTAGTCCGAATTTGTTGGAGTCCCTCTTCTGTATCTTCACTTTTGAGTTCGACTTTTGAAGTTGAAATGTTTTTCATTTTTTGCTTTCAAGATTGTGTTTGAATTTCCCTCCACTGTTGTCAAGGAAACAGCCGTTAATAGTGGTTTATTGCCTTTATATTGTTTCTTATCCAATCAGATTTGTGAAATTGAGTTCGCAGTTGCAAAATTACACATTTTTTTGCAAAGAATTACACGTTTTTACTCAGATACGAAAACACCTGAACTGCTCTTAATCAATAGGCATCCAGTAAATTGTTGTTGTTGTATATTTCTAACCTAATCAAAGGTGGCAATGGTCAAAAAATGACCTGCGGTTGTGCATCTTGTTCAGCAAACGTGTTTTCCTGGATTTCAGTTTCAAAAAACAAATCAAGCATTCTTTGAGAATTTTTTTCTGGTGCTGAACCAGAAACTCTTAAGCCCCGTCAGTAAACTGACAGTTGCAAAAACTTCCACAAGTTGCAGCTGCTCCGAACAATTAATCGCAGTTCTTTCGAAAAACAATTTATGTAAATTGTCATCAACTTGCGCCTTTACATAACATGCTGGTTCTGGGTCTTTGAATGCTATGCTAAGACTAATTTATCGTACCAGTCACGATTCAAAAACTTTGATGTGAAAACCGACATCACCTCGGAAAATTCAACGCCGTTAAGCGCTTTACCACCTTCTTCTTAGCAAATATCCCGAAACACGTTCTACTGAAAACTATTCACCTTTACACAGAAAACATGCTGTGTTTCGGACTTTTAATGTTCTTATCTACACGAGTTTCTTATTATCATTATAATAACAATTTATTTCAACGTTAATGACACTTCGTGTCATAAAAAAAGCTGCACAAGAACGATTCCTCTGTTGGCGGTACCTGCCTGGGTCACAACAACAACTAATGACGACCTTGCACAGAGAATATGATATATAAATTAAATAATGCAGCTGCTCTTGACAAACAAGTCAAGGAAGTAAATAAAGCAATCGAGGATCACTCTCAGATTCTGCGCACATCGGAGGTAAAATGATTCATTTGTCGACTTATGCCTGGATCTGAATTAACAATATCTTAAAATCAGGTAATCTCGGGTGTTTTGATATTTTCCCAAGTTGTCAAAGGCTACAAAAAGCTTTGGCTATTGACTTGGCTTATCAAGAATTTACATTTGAATGAACACAATTTGCGTTTGGACAGTGAGTCAATAATAGGACAACACCATGTTTATCTAAAAGAAACAAACTCAGTCCTGAAAAGACATGAAATCCCCCGTCGATCTCTAATGTCAACAATGCTGCAAAATAATTGATTCGGGTTAAATGTAGTCTTCCAACTCTCTATTATTGGTTTTCCTAACCCTTCCTGTAATATTTCACACACACTTGGGACTTTTTCGTGTTTGTATCTGTAGTTGCTACCACTATTGGCTAAAACGGAGCTTTTAATTTAAAAAGACGTACCTCTGAAACCCTGAAATATAAGATACTCTGGCAATAAAAAACCGCCAAATTGCAAAAACTTCAAGGATTAGGCGAAAGAAACCCTTGCTCGATTGATTTTAGTGATTTGGTGAGGGGAATTAATTTTGTCAGGTAAAAATACACTCATTTTCGTTCTCACAGTTCACATACAGTTTAACTTGTTAGGCCAACCGAAACTATCCATACGACCATTAAAACAACTAGTTGAAAAGATTTATCAGAACAACATGTAAAGGGCGGTTTTGTTTTGAGTTGGCACAGATTGAATACATTACCATTAATCCGTGTGTTCAATTAAAAAATGACGGTAAAATTACCGTAAAAAACACATTTACTTGTTGTTATCACATTAAGTGAAGTCCTCATGATCTTAGGTTCAACCAACGCAGCTTTAATAATATTTATGGAGCTTTTTTCTAATGGTTATCTTGTAGTTTAGTGCACAAAATGATCAAGCAATTAAAATTTAACTCAAAAAGATCAGTTCTTCGAAAATAAAAACTGTTTTTTCGGCGTCGGCGAATATGGTCAAACGAAGAGCTGACGTTCAAAACGCCGGCCTTCCACCCAACAATACATCGAAAAATATACCAAACTGATCAACTCGTGTTTAATCAAACCGCACGAATTTAACTCCGTCACGGCCTTGTTCAGACGGGTCAAACATACAACTCTTGAGTCTCGCTAGCCTTTGATTTCATTTTGTTTTCACTCAAAAAAAGTCCTTAATACATCTTGTTTATCTGTACGTTTCCTCAACACCTGCATCCAGTTATGGACAAACATTTCAAATCGAGAGAAGCATGATTCATCACGATTCTTTCCTTCAAAACGAGCGGCACTGACTCACCGTGAAACTAACACCCAATCGCGCTTGTGGACCAAGTCAAAAAGGGAAAGAGAGATCCGCAAAAAATATAAAACATTTACTCGCAAATTGTCGAAATTCTTGAAAATTTTCACCGGTCATTATTTTAAATACAACTTACGCCTTCCTATATTTTAACTAAAAGCCGGTTTATTTTCATCAACGCAGTGCCTACCTTAAAACAAACAAATAATGGACACTGCTTTCCAATGGTTTACAACGACGTAACAAAATGTCTTTCTTCACCACACGAGTCATCACCACCGTAACTATTGTATTTCATGGGAAGATTTTTTTTGTTTTCGCGAGTTCGCAAAGAAAACGAGGAGTAAATGTCACTGTCCTTGTTGCAACAATTTAGAATGTGGAAAATTCGCACGGAGCCAAAGATAAACGGATCGATGGCGCAATTTGCGTATAAGAGTATGTAGCAGAACGTAACGATCTTGTTAAAATGAGGGCTATGTCCCTCACTTCCCAACTCGTGCCAAAGCCACACGACATGAGTAGGCAGAAGACAAACTGCGAACACGATCACCGCGGTAACAAAAACTTTCACCACTCTTGAGTTTCTTTTAACTCGATGTAGCAGATCCTGGTCCATAACGATGCGGTTCTCGGCTTTCATCAACATCAAAGCGTGATTATCGTTGTACATGGAGCGGGCAACTTGGGAATAAAATATCGTAATCGCGACAAGGGGAACAGCGTAGAGGAAGACAAAGCTGCACAAAGTGAACGCGGGGGATGAGCGTGGATCAGACCACTGCTCGTCACATTCCAAGCCTTCCAAACGCAGCGCTAGCACGTATGGAAGAACAAACAGAATCGCGCCGATCCACGTGCAAAGAATTAAAAGCGCCCAGGTTTTACCGCGAATTACACCCTTGAATGGAGTCACTATCAAGCGATAACGTTCGTAGCTCATAAGTAGTAATGTCAATACCGAAACAGCCATTAGAACAGTCTGGAGTGGGTAGACTATCTTACAGAGAACCTCGCCAAATGGAAATCGGTGAAGAATTCTCTCTGTGATATCAAGAGGAATGCTTATCACGCAGCCACTGAGATCGGTTAAGACCAGGTTAAGGATCAAGTATTCATTATCCTTCAACTTTTTTGCTCCAAGAAGAACCTTGAGTAGAAGAACGTTGCCGATTGCGCCGATTATCATAATCAAGAAGAAAAATATCATAGACGTAGCGATAAAAACAACGTTTTCTGTAGAAATCGATTGATCAAGAACCGTCGCGTTTGTACCATTTTGAACTGTTGAACTGAAGTTCTTTTCCATTTTCTAAAACAAATGTCGCGGTTGTCGAGCGTTCTGCATCTATATACTGTAGACCTTTCACTCAAACTTGACAATGCCACATGCCTTGAATCGCACGATTGGTTTTCCTGTGCAAACAAAATCACCGAAGCTTATTATCATGACGATTTTTTCATCTTCTGGCGGAAGGGAAAAAAGTGCATGTTATTTTCCCAATTTCAAATCAAGAATGTCTTCATGTTACTTAAGAGTTAAGTGTTCCTGTTACACTCTTCGAGTTCCTGTACGTTTGTACCAATTTTTTTGAAAACGACCATACAATACATTTTGAATAACAAATCAAGTCTCACTACATGATTCATCGGAAATATAGTTGACGAGAGAACAATATAATTATTCAACAACCAATTCTGTGGCTGGAAAGCCTGCAAAAAAAGTAAAAGGCGTTTCGATACAAACTAAGTCAGTTCAAAATCACTAAACGACAAATCGCGCTAAGATCACGCATGCTTAAATATCACTTCTCAAAGAGATAAGGAGTTAACGACCAAGTTAAAGTATACAATAGTGTGTTCATCGCATGACCATAATTGCGGACACCATGCTTGACGCAATTAAGAAATCTTTCACGAATATAAAAACTTCACTTAACAATACGAAATATCTGATTCGGTTCTCTTGCAAAAGCTATCGAAACAATATAGAACCAGTACATGTAATTAAACGAATCAACCGCTGCACTCGGTTCTTGTCACACATTAAATGATAAAGCACTAAAGTGCCTTCAATCAACCGAAAACCAATAAAAAAAAAGATCGTCGAGACTTGCAGTTATTAAAGTTTTTAAAAAGTGATGTTCATGAAATTACTTGCGCATGTACTATTTCCAGGACGCTGTTTAGTGCAATCTTAACAAAAATTGTTTATTAAAATCACACCGGGCTCCAGACACCAAACTGAGCGGCTTTTTAAAACTTATTTAGGGAATGTATCAAGCAAAGCTACGTAATGCCAGTTTCCGAAGTGAGCACAAAGATTGTCCCTTCTTGAAAACAAAATAATAAAATAAAAAAAGTTCCCCAAAATATCTAAAGTAGTTAAATTGGATAAACATTTAAGAAAAAATAAAAAGACCTTTCAATTAAGACTTGTGAGTAATGACGCAGTTTGAAGGCGTTCTTTTAGTTAAATATTTTACCCCTTATGACAATGTCAATATACCGCCCAACTGGTTTGCGCTTTGCTGAAAACAAGATCTGTACATACTTTTTTTGCTCAAGAACGTATTGAAAAGAGAATGAATTCGTGGTCCATGCATAACTAGTATGCTTTGGATTCAAAACAGTACACTTTGAGCCTCGATTTTTAAGCTTTTAGATTAAGAATTAATATTACACGGCCCCACAAGCTACGAGCTTGTTATTTATATCATCGGTAATGATAAAGATTTTGTGTATAATTATATTGTATTGTACTCTGCAGCAGTGCACGAAGAAATAGTTCACATGGCGACACGCCGTCTAAACTTGAATAAAATAAACTTTCAAAATCAACGACGCAACACGAGTAGTCACGCGTTATTAGTGGAGAAATATTCGACTTCAAAATAAACAAAGGTGTTCAACTGCAGTAACTCTGGTAGTCATGCATGATCTTGAGTGAACTTGAATAAAAAAGCATGGAGGGAAACCGCCTTTAAAACTCGGTTCCATATAATCGTGTGGGTGGTTCCGGCCAGTCCAACTGTTTCAAATTGAGTTTATGTTGTTTGGATTATTCTATATACATGCCCATGGCAATCACTACCGCTAGAAAAACACCTTAATTGAAAAAATATACCATAATTTCACAAAAACCTGCTTAACAACTTTGTTTAAAAGTTTGTCAAGGTAGCACAGGCAAATTGTGAGACCTATTTACACCCTAACACTTTCCCTCCAACAGATCTGTCTAAAGACTGCCAAGATATTTGTTCTTGCTTTTGGATTTACTTTACTTGAACCCAACAAAACTCTATCGAGTGGTATTTAGACAAATCTACATCCGGCCAAGCCGAGGCTAGTGTAGTACGACAAGTCGCCCAATATTACAACGAAACCCCATAAATTCAACACGTCTTTACGTTGTGAAATAGTTCGACAAAGAGATACAGTATTTAATAATAATAATAATAATAATAATAATAATAATAATAATAATAATAATAATAATAATAATAATAATAATAACTTTATTCATGTGTCAATGTATTTAGCTAAACTAGCTAGTTTGGGACACCTACTCTAAAAGCACAAACGTAGTTAAAATTCAATTGAGTTAAAAGTGACAAAAATGAAGCTGAAGTGTACATCGAGTACTATAGAGCTAAGTACATAAAGCTAGATATGTATTATTTAGAGCCTCATTTCAACTGATACTATTTTGGTCAGATACACCGCCCGTAGAGAACACTAAAAATCATAACTCTCGCAAAACACTCATTGCATGGTCAAAATTAATCTACACTATTCGCTGTGTTTAGTAAGAATTCGATGGCCTCAGTTTTCGTGGCTTCTCCCTGTTCCCTGTAAGCTCTGACAAATACACTACAGAAGTGAAAGTATTAACTGCTTATATATTAGGAGTCTAAGAAATATATTTTAGAATTTTGAGAATGTACAAAACCAAATTCAGGATTGAATCAAAATCCGTCCATTATTCGACAGAGCACGGAACAACAGACTACAGTCTGAAAATTTGAGCTTCATATAATATGTTTTGAGATAAGATGGCAGTAAAATCTGTATAAGATTTCCAAAAAAAATGCGGTACAAGTGGTTATCAAAACAAGTCCTAACCGTTGTTCAGGCCACAATAGGCGGTCAAGTTATCCGGTCGTTGGCTTGCTTTTGACAGTCCTGTTACAAGACAAATCAAGTAATCTACTTTAAAGTACTTACGTGATTAAAGGTCATTTTCACATTCCCAGGGTCCAGCGTCCCACACCTGCTGTCACGCTTGACAATGTCGTTAAACTCGCTATAGCTGGTGTTCGTTTCCACACTGAAATTCATATCCTATTGGATGGCAAACAGATACAACAGATTTCCTACAGTTCGCAAACTTTCTTGCATTTGGTAAGCTTGGTTAACGTTAATGACTTGTCATCTGTCAGTTCTTGTGCAGAAACTTACAACTATACAACTTCAGCAAATCACGCACTACAAGCTATGGTTTTAAGTTACGGGAAATCACGAACTCTACCTAACACTGCCTTAGAACACGAACCTTCAAAATTTCCTTAATTATTTTCTTCTCATCATTAAACCTTGCTTTCAAGTCTTCCACATAAAATTTGAATAAATCCAACGGTGTTGATCCTAAGAAACAGAGAAAGAAATTTTGTTAGTTTTCAAAACACCCTGTCTAATTCCAGCCATGATTTCATTTTTCATCTGAGAAAACTTTCTTACCATAGTACAAATTAGAAACATGAAAAAAAATTTTGAACTTTTTTTCGAGTACGCTTCTAGCACAGCTGAAGTACGAGTGTGACCACAACTTTACTGTTGTGTAGTATAATATAATACATGGTTTCTTACCAGTCAACTAACATGGAAAGCCCTAGGTTGTTTTATCTAATTGACGCAAGGTGTTTTTGATATGTATAGATCCATTCTAAGTGACATGGAATATGGAATGTTCGATGATGTAATTATTAGTTGGCCGACCTAACATGTCGGTGAACCGTAAATCAGCACTAATGGTTGGCAGTAAATCCAACCGCACTGACAGGAATGTCCAAGGAAATCTTATTTGGTTGACCCAACATGTTAGTAAACCGTATATCAGCAGTAATGGTTGGCTACAAATCCAACCGCAGTGACATGGAATGTCCAAGGAAATCTTACCTGGTCGTCCCAACATGTTGGTGAACCGTAAATCAGCACTAATTGTCGGGTACAAATCCACCAACAGAGACATGGAATGTCCAAGGAAATCTTACCTGGTTGACCCAACATGTTGGTGAATCGATCATCAACACTAATTGTCGGGTACAGATCCACCCACAGTGACATGGAATGTCAAAGGATATCTTACCTGGTTGACCCAACATGTCGGTGAACCGTAAATCAGCACTAATTGTCGGGTACAAATCCACCAACAGACATGGAATGTCCAAGGAAATCTTACCTGGTTGACCCAACATGTTGGTGAATCGATCATCAACACTAATTGTCGGGTACAGATCCACCCACAGTGACATGGAATGTCAAAGGATATCTTACCTGGTTGACCCAACATGTCGGTGAACCGTAAATCAGCACTAATTGTCGGGTACAAATCCACCAACAGACATGGAATGTCCAAGGAAATCTTACCTGGTTGATCCAACATGTTGGTGAATCGATCATCAACACTAATTGTCGGGTACAGATCCACTCACAGTGACATGGAATGTCCAAGGTTATCTTACCTGGTTGACCCAACATGTTGGTGAATCGAACATCAGCACTAATTGTCGGGTACAGATCCACCCACAAAGACATTGAGTGCAGTTTGCTTTTCTTGTGTAGGTCCTCCAGAAGTATCTACAATAACACGATCTTGTTAGAAGGAAGAATCGCACCCTACCTAATGCTGATACTGTCAGCATAACGTATTCTTATCTCTCTAAAAATGCATCTTAACCCTATTCCGCCTGGGCTTTTCTGGAGTTGCTGGGCCTGGGGGGGGGGGGGGGGGCGGTTCAAAAAAACCCCACCATAAAAACCAAAGTATTTTT